>JABXWE010104501.1:0-13658 GCA_014611495.1 Limonius californicus | reverse complement strand
AGCATAATTTAAAAACCAACGCATTATTATCAAAAATCAATTACAATTTTACAGTCAATCAATATTGTATTTATTAAGCTGTTGTTGCAATAAAGCTAACAATTACCCAGTGCTTATGTTGCAACCACCATATATTTAAATACACTCAATGTTTGTAGTGATCTTCCAACAACTTGCTAAAGTTTGTTTCTTCCGTATTAAAACACATTTAATTAGATTTCTCGTGTTATCCAAACAACTTTAGGTATTCTCGCCTACATTCAAGTTGAGTTTAATTCAGTTCAGCTTCATGATGCTATTTGGTAACTTTTAAAAGCGGAATTTCTCTAAACCTATTTTAAATTATCTGCTGGTGCTTTTTTGAAGAATTTAAATTAATGTTAAATTGTGTAGTCACTTTATAAAGTAGAGACAAAAGTAAATAAAACCAGGAAAGGAATTTAAAATTTTTATTAAGATTAACGTTCTATTATATAAACACTAGTAAATTATTGTACAAGTTTTCCTTTGTAATTCAAAACACCATTTTTAAATATACATTTTTGCCCAAGATAATAAGTTTGGGCTAGGTTATTATGAAATCTTCTTCAAGTGTGTAATATTCCAGTACACTAATATCTTGTTTGTAATATTCCAGTACACCCATATCTTGTTGTTTTACACGAACTTCGAATTCTTCTATTTACCAACATCTATTTATCATTGTACATGTTATTCATTTGTTATATATTTGGTATATATTAGAAATTTAGAATGTAAGAAATAATAATAATTCATAAACCATCGCATTAGTTACTACAGAATCTTTATATCCTACATTACAATTAATCCAATAAATATATAAAAGCAGAAAGTGTGGATTACAGTTCTTCGAAACCAAGAACCTCAACAACGAGTAACTCGTCCATTACAAAACTGGTGTCAGAAGTCTGAATTTTTTTAAGAACATCGCCATCTACATCCAATTCCAAGGTATTCTACAAAATCATCACAACATCAAGCTGGTCCAATTACCGGAACCACTCCAATAGTCGAGAAGCCTTCAACCACATTCGAAAATGTTTTTCGTCTTGTTTATGTAAGTTAAGTAACAATCATTCATTTAAGTTAAGCAAAACTCAGAAACTCACAACATTAATAATTAATGAAAATACTAAAAGCTACATCAATCATGGGTGAAATATCGGTAGAACTCGCTGAAAAAATGCTAGTAAAATTTGATGGAAATAAAAAGAAACTTTACGAATTCATAGATAATTGTGATCAGGCAATTTCCTTAGTTAAAGCAGAATTGAAGCCAACTGTTTTTGCTATTATTAAAACAAAAATTACGGACAATGCAAGGGCACTAATCCGAAACAGGGAATTTGACTCATGGGATACACTAAAAAAACATTTGATAAGTATTTTCTCAGAAAAACGAACAATAGGTAAATGGCAACTAGAACTAAGTTCCTGCAAGCAAAATTTGGGTGAAAATGTACTATCGTACTCATCTAGAGTCGAAAATTGTTACGTAAAACTAATTAACTCTCTACAAGCAAGATTAACTCCTGAAGCCACACAAAATAGGTATTGCAGTATTTGCAATAAATCTAACCATGTTATGCCCAGAGTTAGCTTAAGGCAAAGAGAAGAAATAAAAATTATAAGTTTATATTATTATTTTATCTTAATAAACTATAACTCGATTGCGTTGTACTGGACCAGTCTGTCCCTCAACGCAGTCTGTTCTTATATCACTTTAAATGTGATTGTTAACTACAATTTGTGGACTTGGAACATTTAGATAACGGTTATTGTTTTGGACTTGGGGCATTAGATAAAATTAACATATAGGGGCTGTAGTTTGTAGTTCGCAATCAAGTACGTGGTCTACCTGTGTGGTGTGCGATTGTGATTCAGATTGATTTTTTAACAAAAACTACATTTTCTATACCTATCGAAATTGTTTTTGCTTGTACAATATATACATAGTGATTACAATACACAAGAAAATTATAATTCCTAAGGTAAAAGACGTGTTGTGCTTTTCTAGGAGAGGTTCATTTTGCAACCGATCAAGGTTTTCTTCAAATTTTTGAATTTCATTAAAATGCTGATTTAAATTTGATAGGTCTAAATGATGGATTTTAATCATTTTTGCAATATCAGCCTCAATGGTATGATTAGAGAAAGGTATGTAGATGTTTGTATTTATTTCTACGGCAAGATGATTTCTAGCATAAATGATCTGATTTTCAATGTATGCCAAACGATCAGCGTTTAGAGACAATATCGAGTTCTGGTAAATCACAAATCTTTCTGTGGTGTTACATTTGATTTCAACATTGACTGGATGAGATACGACAATCAACCATTAGATATGAGGCAGAGCTAAAATATTGTAGTCCATAAACTGAAAAGTGACATATTTACAGTTTTGAATTCGTTTGTCGTTTATAATTTTATGTACCTCACAAGTAGATTGCTTATTTATTATTTTCGGAAAGATATTTGAACAAATTCTCAGTCTGTCTTGTATATTTGTATTAAGGCATTTTTCATCGCTTAGAGTAAAATATTGTGTAACTTCTCTCTTGCTATTGCAATGTACTTATAAGTTAGTTCTGGTATTTCAAAAAGATTACTTCCAGATATAGGCATAGGCAGTGGTATTACATGGTACAAATTATAAACTTGGTTATTTACAATTGGTATTTTAGTATGAACACTATCCTGTTTGAATTCAGGTAGGCTTTTTGTTTAATTCGGAAATTGATGATGGCAAATGTTGTTCGTCTGGAGTCAAAGCTAAATTACCATTGGTCAAAGTTGAAGGTATGGTTGTTAATAATCGTAAAACATCTTCAGGAGTTATGATGGAGGGATGGAAGGTATTTGATTGGGAAAACGTTATCGCGTTGGTAATTGTGTCTAATTCTGATTCAATTAAATAATAGATTTCAAAGATTTGGGTACAAGTAGTTAATATATCATTTTGGATCAAAATTGCTTGAGTAGAGTATTTTAACGCCATTATATTTTTATTAAATTCCTGCATGAGTTTATCAATTTTTGTTAAAGTTATATTAAAAGATTTCAGGGTCTGTTCGAAGATTACCGTTTGTTGCTTTATTAAATCGGTATTTAGTAAGGTTCCCTTTTCTAAATTTTCTATCGACTTTTCGTATTTTTCTCCGTCAGAAGCATCTAGGTTGCCTGTTATGAATTTTATTATAGAACCTAAACCATTAAGGGCTCCTCGCTTATAACGATTGGCTACGTAAGATTTGGAATTTGTTTTGTTAGATCCAGTTTCTGGGCCGTGAATCCTAGGGTATTAATTTTATTTTGAATTCTTTCGCTATGTGAGCTTAATATTCTGAATTGTTGGTTAAAAGGATTAATAAATGTGGGAGGTATTTCTTGATTTAGCCAGAGTTTTATAAAGTTTTCGTTGGAATACTTATTTCAATTATCAAAGTCTTTAGTAGTTAAATGGTATCTTGTTAACAAATAATCTAAGTTCTTATATGCTAATATCGTGAAATGGTTGTTTGCAATCCTTACGGTACCTTGCTGTTGATAGAGGATCCCTTGGAATTACTTCTTGTCTGAATTTCCGATCGAACTTGGTAAAGGATGAGCAGGAATACTAACGAGATCATGTTGCTGAAACAATTTCATACGTTCAGTATTAATTAAGGAGGGCTTATTGTTAGGCATTTCTACTAATGCAGCATTTTTAAATGGAAATTTAATTATTCTGAAAGGACCATTGAATTTGGGGATGAGCTTGTTTATGCGTTTATCATCCTTAATGTAAAATCATTTTCTTTAAACCTTATGTTAGTAATTGGAATGTTTTTGCTATAATGAATTTTTGCTTGGAAGTTTTTAGATTGACTTCGAGTGCGTGCAGTATTAGAATTATACGTGGATTCGTCTAAAGCGTCTTGGAAATAAGTAAGATAATCGGGTGGATCCGTACTACCATATTTGTGATGAAGGACGTCTTCGTATGAGTACAGGAAGGTCAAATTTTCAGGGGTAAAGCCGGTAGCTGTGGATAAACCTAAATTGTACAATTTAATGGCTTGAAACAAACCCTTAATGGGTGATAGATGTGTGTTTTCCAGCTTAAAAGTCCTCATTGAATCTGTAGGTGGCGTGGAAACGCTCTAGTGTTAAATTATATTTTGGAGGATTTATCGAACTGAGAGTTGAGATACCAAGGTCATTACAGAAGCTTTTTACCTTGTCATTAGTGAACTTGGAACCCTGATCCCCGTGAATCCGTTTTGGTATTGGAAAATGGTGCACGTATAACGTGAATTTATTCAGAACGGAATCGGCTTTTTTATTAGTGAGTGGATACGCTTGTGCGTAATTTGTGAAATTATCAATTGTCGTTAATAAGGTCCATTGTTTATTGAGTTCCAGGAGGTCTATATCGATTCTTTCGAATGGTTTTGCAGGTACTTCTGGAATTACCATGGGGTTATAGATAGGATGCCTGTAGATTTTTGCTTTGTTACAAATCTGACAATTCTTAATGAAATTGGTAACATCCTCTTTTAATTTGCCCCACAAGTATCTTTGTCTAATTCGTCTGTAAGTCTCATTCATTGCTTTATGCATGCCGAGTTTAGATTGATTATACATGGTAATTATTGACTGTTTCTGATCATCCGTGGGTGTTTCCATTAAACCATGGCATAATGTGTAAGTTGACTTGTATTTGTTGATTACGCTCAGTATTCGCTTAAGGGGTAGATGCCTAATTGACTGGATGAAATAAGTGTCCATGGGTAGTCAATCTTGAATAGTGACAAGAACCCTGATACTGTCGTCTAGGTTTAATCGTGATAATATAGTAGGAGTCTCGATGATATAATATTTTCTAAAAGGTAGATGTTTATCATTTCCAATTATTAAGTTTGGGTGTAGTTTTATTTTGTTTGTTATATTTTTTTCGAAATAATTGTGGATTGACATTTGATTCTCTAAAGTTTTTTCCGCGGACTTAAAAACAATAATTTTCTGGTGCTTGTGATAAAATAGATCGTCATTTGTTTCTTTGATTAATTCCAAATTTATTAGGTATTTATCCTATATTTGCCTTACGTAATTATCTAGTTCAGTAACTTCTGTTAAAGCGTGAATAGGAATTCTAGAAAGGGTATCCTCATTTTGATTAGAGATTCCGGGTTTATAATTTATAGAATAGCTGAACTCGTTCAGCTTCAAACTCCAGCGTAACAGGTGAGAACCGGGATCCTTCACGGAAAATAACCAAGTTAAAGGTCTGTGATCTGTATTTATAGTGAATGTTTTACCTAATAAATAGGGACGGAAGAATTTAACTGACCAAACAATGGCTAATAATTCTTTCTCAATTACTGAATATCGGGTTTCTGGGTCGCTAAGATTTCTGGACGCGTATGCTATTGGTAGTTCTCGGCCGTTTATGTTCTGCGAGAACACAGCTCCAATTGCAAAATGGGATGCGTCTATGGCCAATATAAAGGAATGGTCAAAATTAGGATATTGTAATATTGGTTCGTTAGTTAACAAGGTTTTACATTTATTGAAACTTTCTAGAAACTTTTCACCGAATATGTATTTGACATTTTTTTTCAATAACTTGGTTAATGGATGTACTATTTTTGCGAGATCGGGTATAAACTTTCTATAATAGCTCAAGATACCCAGAAAAGATTTTATTTCTTTCTGATTTTTGGGTTGCGGAAAGTGTAAGATTTTTTCTATTTTTTCCACATCTGTCTGTATGACATCTGGCGTTACGACATTACCTAAGTATTTAACTTTTGGAATACTTTCTCCAAATGATTAAAATCTTCGTTTCTTGCTTTAGAAAAGATTATAATATCATCTAGGTATATGGTACAGAAAGGTAAATTGCGGAAATTATTATCCATTATTCTTTGGAAAGTTGACGGTGCGTTTTTAAGCCAAAAGGCATTCAAAGAAACTACAAATGTCCTATACTAGTAGTGAATGCAGTTTTTTGAATTGCGTCATCGTCAATTTGAATCTGGTGGAAACCCGATTTTAGATATAAAGTTGTGAAATATTTGCAATTTCCCAATTTATCTAGAGTTTCCGTAATATTTGGCAAGGGATACTTGTCACTTATAGTCACGTCATTAAAATTTCTGTAGTCAACCACCATTCTATACTTCACAGTATTAGAAGCATCTAGTTTTTTTGGGACAACGAGAACTGGTGAAGACCAGGGAGATTCGCTTGACCTTATTATATTTTGTTGTAATATTCCGCCACTTGTTTTTCATCTTCCTCCTTATGGGAATTTGGGATTCTGTAAATTTTTGAGACAAAAGGTGCAGAACAATTAGCTAAGATTTTATGTTTGGTATTCGTAACAAATGACAAAGGTTCATCTGGGGTTTGGAAAATATCGAAAAATTCAAGACATAATTGTACTAATCTGCTAGAAGTTTCCTTGTCTGAGTGCAACGTTCGTAAGGCTGGGGAATTTTCCGGTGGTTCTCGTATGGTTAACGAAGAAATTTTAATTCGGCCATCTGTAAATGCCCCTTCAACATACGTTTGAAGGGGAATAGTTTTCACATTGGTCTTTAATAACAAATTTGTAGCCAGAAATGTTTGAAGAAAATCAATTCCTAAAAGAGCATCAAACGGGCTTACAATAGGTGCAATATATATATATATATATATATATATATGAATATATATGAAGTTTATTTAGAATTGGTAGCATTACACTTTTGGCGATTGATAAATTTTCATTTGAGCAAGCACCTCCTGCTAATATGTTTACGCTTTGAGTTTCAAATTGCGAAAAGAATTTTTCATAAACTTCTGGTTTTACTAATGATATCGAACATCCGCTATCTACAAGCGAATTTATTCCTGTAGACGGACTCTGTATATAATACAACGTCGTTGAATGCGTTAATACATTTAAGATTTTGGGAATATTTGATGGTCGAGATCTGGGAGATCGTGATCTGTCAGATTCTCGGGGTTTGCTTGGGTTTCGCTTGCTACTGAGTGTTAGAGATTTCCGTCGACTGCCTGAGGAGCTTGGACACTCGAAACATCCAGTTCCCCTAAGAAGTTTAAATGATTTATATTCCGTGGAGCATTTGTTTGAGGGGATCAAAATTGTTTTGTAGATCGAGTGTTTAACTGATAATTGGAATTAGATCCTGATGCTGAGAGAAATAGTTATTTTTAAATCGAGGATCTGGTTGCGAATTAACATTAGATCCTGGTGATTGAAGGGAACTTTGATACAATGGATTTCGGAAATTAGTATTTGATGCAAAGGGTCTTTGAAAATATCGAGACTGAAATGGAGTTTTGTTTATCACGGTGTTGCCGGTTGGTTGTGCATTTCTATAAATACCACCATTTTGAGGGGTATTCTGTTGCTGAGTTATCGCGACCGATTTATTAAAATTCTGGTTAAATTTGAAAGCAGGTTTAGGAGTGATATGATTGTTAGCAGCAATTATTTTAGGATTTTTAAAATAACTTATATTTTCCTCCTCTGACAAGTATTGAAGTGCTTGGGCCAAAGACGTTGGGTGCTGTGAACGTAATGTTCTTCCCATTGGTTCGTTAAACCTGCTAGAAACGTTCTCAAACCTATTCGTACATAATTATCTAATATAACCTACTTTTCGGCTTGTGAGTGAGTAGCACTTACTGATATGACATTTCTAATGCTAGATAGAGATATTTCCATTCTTTGGACATACGCTTTACAATTCTCGTCTTATTTTTGTGAGATGTTCGATAAATCTCTAGATAATCTTTCGAGATCCCTAGGGGCGCCAAAATATTCAATTAACAGTGGTCTAATATCTAACCATAAAGTTAAATTTCTGTCGGAAATTACTTGCTTCGCGTTTCCCGTTAATTTAGATTTGATTGCTAAACCTAAGGCGAGTTGTTGTCCTGAAGGACAGGTGCTCATTGAAAAATCGCATGCCTCTAAAGAGTCGTTAAGGTTAGACGGTTGTCCGCCATAGTTAGGTACTAATTCTCTTAAATATCTAAGGGAATAGCCGCGGGTGGTTTGGTTTGTAAATTCCGTGGGGGATGGTTGTTGGTTAGGAATCGGACTGGATATTTTAGCTAAAACAGTATTTACTAATTGTTCCATTTGTTTTGAATTTAAAGTGATTTGAGTATTTGTAGCTGCGTTTCTACTAGAACTTGAACCATTTTCGGAACCACTGCCTTCGTCATCGGTATTGGTCATTTTGAATACAATAGTCAAAATAGTACAATAGAAGAGCGAGTGAAATTATGCAATACTTACATTGGTTGTTTGATTGCTAATTTTTTTCTAGCTTTGGATTGTTGTATAGCTTCAACCTGGCTTCGGAAAATATATATGCTTTTTTTCGGAGACTCTTCGGCTATCTCTTTCTTCTCTTCTTTCTTCTGTTCTTCTGGGAATATGATCCCTTTCTTCTCTTCTTTGTCGTATTCTCGTGCGGATCTTCGTTGGAATTGTAACTTGATTGGCAACGATTAACTTTTATCGTTTAAAACAATTATTATATTTATTTCAGTTTTTCACTTTTTGTTTAAATATGCTAATTCGATTATAACTATCCCATCGACTGCGCCAAAATGGTTATGCCCAGAGTTAGCTTAAGGCAAACGGGAGAAATAAAAGTAATAAGTTTATATTATTATTTTATTTTAATAAACTATATCTCGATTGCATTGTACTGGACCAGTCTGTCCCTCAACGTACTCTGTTCTTATATCACTTTAAATGTGATTGTTAACTACAATTTGTGGACATTTAGATAACGGTTATTGTTTTGGACTTGGGGCATTAGATAAAATTAACATGAGAAACGTTTGGACGTTTAAACTTTGAAGAACAGATGAAAAGATTTTATAATCTCGTAATACAGATTACAGTTTGAAATGTGCACAACACAATATTTGAGTTGAATAGATAAAACATTTACATAAATGATAAAATAATGTGTAGAATATAATGTCTTAATAATTAAGTTTTATTAGCGTATATAACATGCACATAATATAACAACCATTGTATTCTACACATAATAAACCTAGCTGTGAGATCGAATTACTATTTGATAGTTCAGAAGTTCCACAGTCATGCGATAAACGAATTCTTTCGATCCAGAACGAGATTTGGCATAAACTAAATAATAATAACGAATGGATATATGTTGTACCTTCATTAGTAGATATTACATTGCGCTGCCAAAACGATAAAACAGCAGATATCAAAATCTCTAAAACTGGTAAATTAAGTATAGCTCTTAATTATTGTTAAGCATACACAGGATCAACTGTATTAATTGCAAATAATGATACTTATCAAATCGAATCTCTATCGATATTACCTCAAATTGATGTTACATTAGATTCATTTAGTTATAATCTGTCAATTCCATTGTCACATTTAATAAATATTAAACACCAAGTGAATCAAACATACGTTTACACACGAAAAGATGTTGAGATCACGAGCACGCAGTGCGAGTGAGATCATTTCTTTGAGTGAATAAATATGTTTAATTCACATGGTGTTTATATGTTTTTATTCCATTTTGACGGATTTTATGAATAAAATTCAAATTGGAATTAAAAAAAATTTAATCGAGAAATCGTGTAGACTGCGAAACTAATTTTCACACCTTAACAACCAGTTGTTTACATTGTTCTAAAGTTGTGACGCTTTCGGATTTTGTGTGCTTGCGAGACAAAAATGCCTGGAATTTTAGAAGTTCAAGACGGAAACGAAGTTATTGTACCCTCAGCAGTCTTGGACGAAGCTTTGAAAGCTATGAATAAAGTGGTGCCAGCAAAATCCAAGCATTCATATGAAAAAGAGTATACGAATTTCTGTGAGTGGAGGAAGAGAAAACATGCAAAAGGAGTAAAAGAAAAAATTATTTTGGCTTATATTTCGGAACGGTCTAAAAATGCTAAATCTTCATCACTGTGGTCGTATTATTCCCATCTGAAGAAAATGTTATCTGTGAAGGAAAATATTGATATAAGCAGGTTTGTGATGTTGCAATGATTATTATTTATGAAGTTTAAACTATTCATTGTTACAGATTTCATCAAGTGTCAGCTTTCCTAAAACAACAGTCTGTAGGGCACAGGCCAAAGAAATTCAAAGTGTTCACACTCGAAGAAATGGAGAGGTTCTTAGATAATGTTTCTGATGATGAATATTTATTGCAAAATGTAATTTTTATCGTGGGAATTTTTGGAGGATGTAGAATTGGTGAACTGGTGGCCATGTCAGTCGATGATGTACAAGACAGGGTAGCGTACTTGTAGTTCAAATTCCGGACACGAAGACTCATAAACCCAGAACATTTACCATCATCAATGGAAGTAACTCTGTTTCTGCTATTGACGTTTTTCGAAAGTACAGAAAATTACGGCCTGAAAAGATATCACATAAACGATTGTTCATCAATCACTAGAACAAAAAATGCACGGTACAACCCGTAGGAGTGAACACTTTTTCAACAATTCCTAGAAAAATTGCACAATTTCTAGGCCTTTCAAATCCACTAGAATACACGGGTCATAGTTTTAGGCGTTCAAGTGCAACTCTACTAGCAGACTCTGGGGCAGATTTAGCAATTGTAAAGAGCCACGGCGGTTGGCGTTCGAATAGTGTCGTCGAAGGATACATAGAGGATTCTCTGAACAATAAAATCGAAATTTCGAGAAGAATCATTGAGCAATCATCAACAATCATTAATAATAGATCTGCCTTGAATTCCGCAGCAAGCTCCTCTGCATCAAATTCCGTGTCAAACCAAGAAACTAATCAAGACATTAATTTGCCTCTTCATCCACAATTTGATGTAAAATTTAGTAATTTGAATAATTGTAACTTTTATATTTCACCTTACAAAGGCGAAAACTAATATTCAAAGTTAATATTTTTGTAAAATAAGTAAATAAATAGAAATAAACAAAAATCTATTCGTTTTTGAAATTTTTAAAATGGTTTAATTTCACTAGTGAATCATGAACTCTTTATGACGGTTACTATGGAGTTAATAAAGTCAATTTAAATTGTCAAAATGGAATAAATATTAATACAATACATTCGACAGACCTAGAGTTAAACTCATTACAAGGCGCAAGTCATAAATTAGAACATATTCAAAAATTATCCAATGAAAATCTTCAACATGATATTGTAAAACAAAATGTTTCATATATTAATTATACTAGCATTACAATAATCATAGGATTAATTTGTGTTATTGTATATAATGTAGTTAAGTTTATCATTAATATTAAGAATAACACAACAACACATCAACAACCACAAACAAGTACCTTAATGGGTTGTTGTAATGGAATCCCATTACCAGAAGTTCAAATGCCGCTGGATAACATTGTAACTGCATCGTCAACTTCAACTGAGAACACCGACAATGCGTCAATGGACAAAGCTGTTGTGCCGTATCTCAAAGATAGGTTTTGAGCGTACCTACCTATCTTTGATCTTAAGGAGGAAGGTGTAATATTCCAGTAATAACACTCATATCTTGTTTGTAATATTCCAGTACACACATATCTTCTTGTTTTGAACGAACTTCGAATTCTTCTATTTCTTCTTCTTTCAGTGCCTATCCTAGCGGATGTTGGCGACCAATAAGGCTATTTGTACCTTGGAGACGGCAGCTCGGAATAGTGATGTTGTGGATTTTTTATACCAGTTTCGGAGATTTTTTAACCACGATGTTCGTCTGCGGCCAGGATTTCTTTTGCCTTCTATGTGGCCTTGTAGTATTAATTGTAACAATTTATATTTTTCTCCTCTCATTACGTGACCGAGATATTCCAACTTTCGTCTTTTAATTGTAGTCATGATTTCTAGGGAGCATTTCATTCTATTTAGAATCTCGTCGTTATTCACTTTGTCAACCCAGGATACTTTCAACATGCGTCTGTAAGCCCACATTTCGAAGGCATTGATTTTCTTGCATAGATCTTCCGTTAGTGTCCACGTCTCCATTCCATACAGTAAAACCGAGAACACATAACATGTTAGGAATCTTTTCCTGAGTTGTAATTTAATACTGCGGTTGGTTAAGATCGGTTTTAATTTGTTAAATGCACATCTTGCTTGTCCGATTCGACTACGTATTTCTTTTTGTTGTCTTCCCTCGTTACTGATAATAGTGCCCAAGTATTTATAAGTGTTCGTTCTGTCTATTATTTTATTGTGAATTGTTATTCCTGTTAGCGTTGGATGTTTTTTTGTAATTACCATATACTTTGTTTTTTTGAGGTTCATATCTAAGCCATATGATTTACTAATTTCATATACCTGATTAAAGAGTTTTTCTAAATCTTTTTCTGTTTCTACAATGAGTATGGTGTCGTCGGCATATCTCAAGTTGTTTATTAAAATTCCATTAACTTTAATGCCCTCGGTGCTTTCCACTAGTGCTTTTTTAAATATAGTCTCTGAGTAAACGTTAAACAGTAGAGGGGACAGAACACATCCTTGTCTCACTCCGCGCTTGATACTTATTTCTTCGGTAGCTCCTTCTGGTGTACGTACATGTGCCGTTTGTTTCCAGTACAAGTTTTTGATGATTTGTATATCTTGATGGTCTAGATTTATTTGCTGTAGCATTTCTAACAGTTTAGTGTGACGAATTCTGTCGAAAGCTTTCGCATAATCTATAAATCCTACGAACACATCCTTGTTGACATCTAGGCATCTTTCAGTTATTATATTGAGAGCGAATAGGGCTTCGCGTGTTCCATAGCCGTTTCTAAAGCCTAATTGCGTTTCAGACATTGTGAGTTCGCATTTATTGTATATCCGAGCGTGTATAATTTTTAGGAATATTTTTAATACATGACTCATCAGGCTGATGTTTCTATATTCTTCGCATTTTCTTGGTTGATTTGTCTTAGGAAGAGTGACAAATGTAGATTTCAACCAGTCTTGTGGTATGTTTCCCGTTTTATATATTGCATTAAATAGTTCTAACAACAGGTTTACATTTCCATCATCTATGAGTTTTATTAATTCAGTTGGAATTTCATCTGGCCCCATTGCCTTATTGTTTTTGGCTTTCCTTATCGTATTTAAGATTTCTTCCTTTGTTATTTCAGGAGCTGTTTCTGTATATTTTTCGTTTGCTGGTTCCGTACGATCATCATAATATAATTCCTCCACGTATTCTTTCCATCTAGCAAGTTTTTCTTCTATTGCTATGATTATTTTTCCCTGTTTATCAGTGAGTAATCCATAATGTTGTTTTTTGCGTAGATTGCATACCTCTTTTACAGTTTTGTGTATGTTTCTTGAATCATAAACTCTTTCTAATCTTTCAATTTCTTCGCATTTCTTTATTACCCAATTTTCCTTAGCTTCACGTATCTTTTTATTTATAGTTCTGTTGACTTCTTTGTATTTTTCCCTGTTTTTATCTTTCATTTCTCGCCTTCTATCCATTAGCTCCAATATCTCTGTTGTTATCCATTCCCTTTTCTTGCGTTGTTGAATATTCGTTTTCGTTTTTGAGATTTCTTTAGCTGCATTTACAATTTTTTCTTTAATAGATAACCATGCATTGTCTATATTTTCTTCTTTAATCGGGTTTCTT
>JABXWE010104500.1:0-14734 GCA_014611495.1 Limonius californicus | reverse complement strand
CTCTTTTACAGTTTTGTGTATGTTTCTTGAATCATAAACTCTTTCTAATCTTTCAATTTCTTCGCATTTCTTTATTAGCCAATTTTCCTTAGCTTCACGTATCTTTTTATTTATAGTTCTGTTGACTTCTTTGTATTTTTCCCTGTTTTTATCTTTCATTTCTCGCCTTCTATTCATTAGCTCCAATATCTCTGTTGTTATCCATTCCCTTTTTTTGCGTTGTTGAATATTCGTTTTCGTTTTTGAGATTTCTTTAGCTGCATTTACAATTTTTTCTTTAATAGATAACCATGCATTGTCTATATTTTCTTCTTTAATCGGGTTTCTTGTTATCTGCTTTAACTCTTCGTTAATTCGCGTTGTTAATTTGTCTTTAATTTCAGGTTCGGATATTTGTTGGGTATTAAAACCCTTGTATTTTTGTGTTCTGTTCATTTTCTTAAGTCTCAAGCAGAACGTGGCAACTACTGGGTTATGGTCAGAAGATATGTCTGCCCCTGGATATGTCTTGGCGTTCTTTATACTATTTTTGTATCTTTCGTTGATCATTATATAATCTATTTGATTACGTGTCTGTGGTATTTTGTTAATTTCGTTAAATATAAATGATAACCTAATTAATTTGAAAAAATTAAAATGCTCGAACTTTGTGGGATACTTTGCACCACGACCTTGAGTGGTGCAAAGTTGCCCTGAATTTCGTAACTGCGCATTTTCAACAGTATTAGGTACAATGGTGCAAAGTAAACTTTATAATTTTTGTGTTTATTTATACATAGATAGTTTAATATCGAATTTAAAACATGCCTCGCCATCATAAACGGAAGTTAGGTGCCCGTCGATATGGTGACTACACATATAAACAATTTTAGGCAACGAATGGGCGCTGTCATTTTTAAAGAGAAATAAAGATAAATTATCCCAGCGATTGTGTGAAAACATAAAAACATCGCCGGAGTGAATGCAGAGATGATAAACGAGTTTTTCCGTAATCTTGAAAAAGAAATAAAGGACATTCCACCATGTAACATATGGAACTACGACGGAACTGGGTTTGTGGATGACCCTGGTAAGAAGAAGATTATTACTAGGAGGGGTTGCAAATATTCGGAACGGATAATGAATTCCACAAAAACCAATATTAGTGGGATGTTTTGCTGTAATGGTAATGGTGATATTGCTCCTCCTTATGTAAAATATAAATCTGAAAAATTATGGGACCTGTGGACAAATGGTGTCCCAGCCAAACCAAGATACAACCGTTCACGAAGTGGGTGGTTTGATACCTACATTTTTCAAGACTGGTTCGAGATGACCATGTTACCAATCCTAAGGCGACAGGCAGGCTATAAAATTCTGATAGGAGATAACTTAAGTTCACACATCAATCCACGTGTTATTGAACTATGTGAACAAAATGAAATTAAGTTTGTAGCTTTGCCTCCCAACTCAACGCACCTTATACAGCCATTGGACGTTGCTTATTTCCGTCCACTAAAAGGGATGTGGCGAACCGTTTTGGAGAAGTGGCGAAAGACACCTAATGGTAAAAGATGTATGACTTTGCCCAAAGAATCATTTCCTACTTTATTAAAAGAAACTTTATTAAATCTTACTAATTCAGATGAAACTATAAAATCTGGATTTAGGAAAACAGGTATAGTTCCATTTAACAAGGAAACTGTTCTTAAAAGACTTCCTTCCATTACAAATTTGACAGATACCACACAGAGTGACGTAGGCAGTGTAGGAGAAAGTTTCCTTAAAAGGTTGGAAAGTTATCGGAATGCTGACGCCTCGACAACACGTCAAAGAAAAAAGAAATTGGCTGTTCCACCCGGGAGAAGCATATCTTTAGAAGATGTTGAACTCTCAAAGATGCCATTGCCAGGAGAGCAAGCCACTGTTTCCAATAAGAGCAAGAAAATACAGAAAAAACGGAAAGCATTTACCAGCAGCTCCGTTTCGGATGCTGATGCGAGATCTTTCGAAGCAGAAAGTTTTGAAAATATATCTGGCTTTGAAGATAACAGTACTTATGGTACAATCCAAAAAATCCCAGCAACTGCTCAAATCACATCTGAAAAAGACACTGCTGCAAAAAAGGGAGACCAGGTTATTGTGAAATATGAACAAAGGAGTAGTAACAGAATTAACAAAAGAAGGAGCAGTTGTAAATGCAATGCAAAAAAGTAATCAGACATGGAAATGGCCTGAAAAAAAAAAGATGAAATTCTATATAGAGAAGAGGAAATTGTTGAAATAATTAAAAGACCTGTTTTGAAGTCTAGCAGAGGATTTTTTGATGCGCCTGAAATTAAAAAATATAAATAATGTATTATATTTTTTGTACCTAGTTTTTGTTTCAATATAAAATTCTTACAATACACAATTGACTCCTTTATTTTACCTATTTCCTCCCATAAGAAAACAAAGAATTCTCAAATCTGTAATGAGTTGTCATATCATTAAGTTTGTAATAATTTCGTATTTTCCCAAAGATTTTTGAATTTATCAGCTTAAAATAGCATACAGATGTTTACATTAAGACATAGCTGGTCTAATTTTGCACCAGATTGATGTTTCATATCATTCAGACAGGAAAAATGACGTGGTGCAAAGTTGTAACGTTCCGATTTTGCATGCCTCATTATTTTGCTTTAGATTTCATTTTCGCAATTTGGATTGCATATATTTTGAATATTTTTGGATTTATTTGAATTTCGAACTCGTAACTTTTCGATTTGCATTCGTTTAATTTTGACTTGCTGGTCGTATGCTACGCGGATCGGGGAAGTTAGTTGAGAAATCCTCGTGGTAGTGCACGTAGCTTCGGTTCGATAGTTAGCTTTTGCAAGCTAGGGATGGATCTCCCAATTTTTGACCGTAGTTGTTAGAGGAATTTTTCCTTATGCCGTCGTTCCTTGGGATTGTTTGCCCTCTTTGGAGGAACGCTAGGACGTGCATAAGAGTTAATTTTCCTAGGGTTTTTGCCCAATTTGATTGTGCCATTGACCTAGAGGTTCCTTATCGCCCAAATGTCATCGTTCGGTAAGAATGAGATTTAAGCTTTTGTTTGTTTGTTATTGCAATTTTCCTTGAATTTATTTAGGCGTCTTTTCCCGTATGGACTTCCTACCGTTCGGAAGTTGCTCCCGCTCGAGTTTTAAACATTGAATTTGGATTTATTTTGCATTCATGGTCATCTTTAATATGAAGCAGATGAGACCTGGCGAACGTTCAATGGATTGGTTTATCGCAGAGAGCAGCGAAGTTCAAAGCACCGATATCAACAATATGGTTCCACGGGTATGTGCGCTTGATAATATGTTCCGTGGTAATAACAATTTGAATTTTTGAACTTATACCAGGTGCGTTCGATAAATCTGAACTTTTCATGTGTTAATTTGCAAATTGTAGTCAAACCTTTTTTTTTTCTTGTTATAATTTAAATATTGGGAAATATTGCGAAAGGTTAAACATTTTATTGAATTACATTGTTAGATCTATTATGTTTGAATATAGGCATTGAGTAACGAGATCTCGTTGACTTCTAATACTTGGAATTTTGTCGCGTTGTATGTAATTTTGATTATTATTATAACTAAAATTTGTTCTTTCGCTTTATTGCGTCCTTTAAATTATTTTGTTGATCTATATAAAAATTGTTCTCTTTCAATAATTTTGTGTGTTACCATGTTGTTAATCTTCCAGTATGTTGATCTTGTTGTCGTTTGCTGTGCATTAAATGTTTAATTGTCCGGACTTTCTTGTTTGATTGTGTTTTTCTTACCCCATAGTTTTTCTAAGTTAGCAATAGTCAAAGGTAAGTTAGATTCCAGGGAGGTTCCTGTTTTATCCATCGTGACATCGTCGAGGGCTAAGGTTAATTTTCAAAACAGGTGGCGCCTAGGCTTTTCATTTAACCCCCCCCTTCTTCGACTTGAGCTGGTCGACCCTTACTCTCGACACCTGAAACTTACCGGTAGTTTTTTTTTATTGCACTTAGTAGTCAGTAGTATTATTGTTGCCAACTAGGCGTTACAGATTTTTGGCGCCCAACGTGGGGCCCCTAGTGGTTTTTTTTGTCTTCAGTGGTTTTGTCGTTAGTGGTTTTGCTCGAGTGGGTTTTGTTGCTTGATGTTTTTTTTTTGTTAGCAATTTGTTTTTTTGTTTTCTCTTTCTTTTTTTTTTAGATATTTCTCGGGTGGTTGGTTGGGCATTGCAGGGATGGTCACTAGGAGGACATTTTCCAGCTGCTTCCTTATGGTCCTTAGATATTTCTCGGATGGTTGGTTGGGCATTGCAGGGATGGTCACTAGGAGGACATTTTCCGGCGGTTTCCTTATGGTCCTTAAATATTCCTCGGTTGGTTGGTTGGGTATTACAGGGAAGGTCACTATAGGGTCATTGTCATATATTTTCCCTTAAACATTTTTTTGTTTTTGTTTTGTTGGCTAGTTAATTGATTGATCGGTTGGTTAATTAGTTGGTTGATTGATTGGTGGTTTGGTCGGTTTGTTGGTTGGTAGTTGGTTGATTAGCTGGTTGATCAGTTGTTGTGTTGATTGGTTAGTAGTTGGTTAGTTGGTCCGTTGGTTGATTGATTGATCAGTTAGTTAGCTAGTTGGTGAGTTGGGTTAGTGGTGGTAGTTGCTAGGGTGGTTGGTTGGGCATCGTAGGGTAGGTCACAGTTAGGATCTTTTTTTTTTGTTTTGTCTAGTCTTTGGCTGGGGTGGTTGGATTGAACTTTTGGTTGTAGTTGTGTTTCACAGTAGGTGTACGTGTCCTTGGAGGAATTTTGTGAGTCTTGGGAGTTTTTCCCGATTGGATTCCAAGTTACTTCCACTTACCGGTAGTTTTTTTTATTGCACTTAGTAGTCAGTAGTATTATTGTTGCCAACTAGGCGTTACAAAGTTACCCCACTTTCAATGTAACTTTGCACCAGTATTAAATTTTTTATAAACAATTCACTATATGCGCCTAACAAAATATTTACTCTAGACTGTATTCCCTAATGTAAATGTAATTATTTTAAATGAAAAAATATTTTAGAATGTATAATTTACAAATTACAAAATAAAATACATAAAAAGTGGTGCAAAAGTAAACCCAGTTTACGGTATGTAAGTATATAAAGCTTATTTCTTATTAAGTAGGGGAGACCCGGGAGACTTTGGACACTTTTTGTACTTGTAGCCCTAAAATCTGTAAATGAGCAAAATAAACAGCGGATTGTATCTCGTTAGTAACTTTGATTATTAGATGTCTCTTAGACACTGACTCATTGCAGTAAAGTCATTGCGCCCAAAACTGCTATCATTAAAAGACGAGCGTGTACCTAATATGTCCATTGTCTCCTCACTCTAAGGAGACAGTAGACTGGGCCTAGGGAGAAAACGGATAACACAGATATTTTCAAAAAACTTTTTTTTTCACAAAAATGGTAAGATAAACAAGTATGTACTTAAACACATTCTCTTTAAATGTTAGTATAAAAAGTTATTGCAAGCTGTACTCTGACAAGTCAATACTAAAATACACCATTCCTTCAAAACTCAACCTACTCTCTTTAATTGGAGTAGGTAATACCGCCACAACATTGTTAAAATTAACTGTGGCCGAAGATTCGGGGGTGAAGCAAAACCTATTCGACGGAATGTCCCTCTTTATGAACCTTACCTCATATCCCTCTTCATTAATGTCATCTAAAACAGCAACGTACTTTCTAAAGCATGCTTTTCCATAGAAATTAGCCACAATATAATCGCCATTAGAAACATCTTTCTCTTCCTTATCTTCTTGGAAATCCAAACTATCATCTGAAGAATGGTCTGCGTAATCTACTTGGGTGCTCTCATCTTCGGATGACTCATCCTGGAGTACTTTTCTCTTACTAGCTGCTTTTCTTTTTTTATCTTCCTTTTCCTTTTATCTACAACTACAGGTCAAAATTTGAACTTTTAACATTCAAGTTTGATGAACCATGTTTTCAATACTGCTTCTTAATAAAAATGTTTTTGTATTTATATATTTTGTTAGCATTTACCCAATATTAATTGACACTTTACCTTATTTTAAGATAAAACTATGTTATCATCTCCTCTGGGAGAGGTTGGCGTTACCAGATCAGCGCAGTTAACACCAAGGCCAGGAAACTCTACGAGAGATCAAAGATCCTTAGAAAATCCTTAAATTCTTTAAAGCGAAGAAGAAATGTATTCAAAGTTCGTTGTCAAACAAATAAAGAAGAACTTTTAGAGACGTTTACAGCACCTTTGCAACCAACCGTTGCCAACTTCTTGAGAAGTCAACTTTGTTTGTGTACCAAGGCTCCTAAAGGCAGAAAATATACACTTGACGATAAGGTTTCGGGACTTGTGATGCATAAGCAAAGTGGAAAGGCTTATAAACCCTCTCCAAGATATTTTCTCTGGCTACTAGAAAAACAATGATGGCTTTATTGAATAAAGTTCCTATCAATGCAGGATTAAATGCTCACATTTTTGAAAATTTAAAAGCCAACGTGGGAATTAATCGCCTTTTAGCTGGTAAGGACGATAGAAAAATTATAAACGATGATATTTTCTCCCAGGCGCAGGAATACCACGCTAAAAGGCGAAAATACAAATAACTCATGTTTAGTGCTAATAATAATTATAGTGTAACATCCTCGGGTTACTATAAAAAGTGGTCAAGTCCAATTTGTTTGCGAAATTTAGATATTTGAGTGGTTATTAGTCCAATATTCGCCCAAGATTGTTCTGCAAGAACCGGCTAAGTCCATGCATGCGATTTTCAGTTAAATCCTAATCTAGCATATTTGAACAGCAAAAACCAACTAAGTGCACTTAACTGATTTCTGCTTAAAAAGTTCATCCTTGCCGCAATTATTTATTATTGCATTGTATTCACTAAATTTCTATTGTGTAACTTCTTTTGTTGAAAAAAATCTTAATACAAGAAGTATGATTTTTGCAACATATTATAAACTTGATTTCACTTATTCCCTAGAAGTCATTTTTGTAACTTAAACGGGTTTTGCAGTAACCTGACGATTATCGTATTTTAGAATTTTTATAAAATAAAATTTTTTATATTACTCAAATATTTTATTGGTGTGCATAGTCCTCTTTGAGAAATAACATGTAATCAAAAAAATTTCAAGTTAGAGGCATGTCTTAGCCTCTTAGCAATCTAACTTTGAATTTTTTTGATCATATGTTACAACCACAATACAAATTTTAGCAAGGTTTAAAACCGACAACAGTCGAAACTTTTAGGGGGAACAACTCTGCAGATGGCGCTAACTTAGCTACAAAATCTTATTAGGCAGTTTCCTATCTAAATCGCTATATAATCTGTGGTTATCTCTGCAGAAATCAATACCATTCAGTGACACATGTGATTCATGGTTTTCCATGATTAATAGGACATGGTCTTGCTTGCTACATTTTTCACAAAATGTTCCAACACCTTAAAAAAATTTTCGCAGGTCATTCATCCGAATGTAATGTGTTTGTTTTCACTAAGCTTATTGTATTTACGAGTATGTATGCCATAAATAAATGACTCCTAATAAGTGTAATGCCGATAAACACTCTGTTACGTAATTTGAATAAATATTCGCAATTGAATGAAAATTTCAGGTGAAGAGGCACTTCACCTACTTCACTTGGCGATCCGCCACTGCACCAGATACAAAGTTGACAGATCTAAGAAAAGTTTTGGATGAAGCTGTAAAAATCATAAATTGTATTAAACGCCGTCCTCTAAATGCCTAAGTGCCTTTTGTAGCCTGTTCGTAACAATTTCATATAGTACTGTACGTGAAATTTGAGAAACTTTGTGGCCATTACTAAAATCGTTAAACGCTGGCCTTTACGAATTTTTTTGTTCGCTTTTTCCACAAAATCGTCGCTGACAACAGAAAGTTTCCCACTTGGTTTCTCATCATTCACGTTTGTTCGGCTATTTCTGAACTCCCTACACCAGTGGCTCACCTTCTCTTCACTCATGATTGCTGTACCATAATACGAATACTAACGCGCTCTTCAGACTTGAGGCGATCTTCCATGGTAGTGTTCATTTTAGCACTTTATTATACAATGCTAGAATCACGGTAAAGTGACGTGTGGCTAGCTCATCAACCACTAAAGCACCCCTATGTTGTACCAAACTGACTGCGCCCCTCGTTTGGCGAGAATATTGGCACGGCGTTTGGTTTCCTAATACGTCTTGCATAAAAAATATCTTGGAGATTATTTCTAATGTTTGTTGATTAACGATTATCTTGAAAAATCAGTAAGATATAAAGTACATGCTTAGATAGATTTTTTTTATTGGTTCTTTAATCATTCAATGATGACCGTCAAAAGGCGAACTTGAATGTTGCAAAAAAACAAACATATTGTTGTATGTATATCATCGACTTTAGTACAATTTATTGGTTAATTTGAATCTCTTCCGTATAAATGTCAAAAAATAGATTAAAATGTTATCTGAAATACTTTTGGATACCTTAGCAACAACAAATATATTTTCTTCTGAATTTTAAGGGCATTTTAGAACTATGTGAAGTGAGTAGCTAAAGATAGCAGCCGGTTTACCGAAAATTTCCGCACATCATAAAGGCACGAAAAAAATGAATTGCGGTGAAAAGGGTGCTCTCGCGGATATAAATGAAAACACGTCTTGTAACCTGTGGTATATCCCTTGTCAAGATATTAACTCCTAGTCTTCTACGCGTAAATTATTAATAATTTCAAATCTCTGGCAGCTTGCTACTTAGCTAAAAAATGTGTAAATCCATGAACTATTATATGTCACTTTCAAATTTACTTGCAAAGCATTCATTGGGGTTGTGATTTCACCCCCTCCTATAATAATTAAACATTACTCTGCTGAAGGGAAATTTGTATGTAAATCCATAACCTAACCAAATTAATCTATAAGAAAATATTAACATGGAACAAAATATTAATCTGACACAATATTTACAGAATATACGTAGTTAAAGTAAGTAAGTAAAGACTTTTTGAAAATTTTTTCATCTTTTCTTACAGACTGCGTATTTAAGTATTTACAAACATTAAAAATGGCTACTGCTACAGCTAATATAACAAAACGTGGGCCTAAGTAAAATAACTTACTAAAAATCTGTTAGTTTAATACGTTTACTTCCTAACATAGTTGTCTAGGGGTGTCGACAAATATCACCAAACCTTCTCCTTAAAAGAAGTTTATACGCTTGCACAATAAAAAAACACTCACATAGAGAAGTCTTGCGTCCTTGGAACGACTTCCAACGCCGTGGAACCTACCTTATTTATCTGCATTGTCCTCTTCTTCACTTCCATGTAGCCACGATTCCAACTTTATAGAAACATAAAAAAGAAATATAATTGAACATTATCCACAGGAATGAAATCGTAGGAATCCGGAAGGAGATAACCATGAAGTGAGTAAGTAGTTACAAACTTCATTCAAACGGATTTCTTACAAATATTGCACATACATTTTAGAGTGCGATGCAGTACCCAAAATCTAATTTACAGCCCTAATCACAAAGACTATAGGGTCGTCTCTTTACATACGTATCACCAGCAACGTCGGTGTAGTGGATTAAAATATATTCTGGGGAAAATCGGTGCAACTTTGAAATACCCTGTGGTATTACCATTTTTACTTATTTCCAGCTACATCATGAAGTTAGAGCTTCATGCCTTGTTTGTAAATACTATGAATATCGGTGAATTGAATTATTTTAGAAAGAATATGTACAATTTTGAAATACCCTCATTGTTACCAATAGGTCGATAAGCCTATAAACAACTGATAAAAATAAGTTATGTTTTACCTGCAAGTAGACTTAATTTGGTCTTCCCTAACGGCCTGGACGAACGGAAAATAAACGTAGACAATAAGACGCACATCTTGCACTATCAAGCACTTTACTGAAACTGATATTATTTCCTACACTTTATAAGTATGGGGTGTGCATATACAATCGGTAACATAATGTTGCTAAACAATATTAGCCAAGAAATGATTTAACCTGTAGCTGTGTAACAGTTTTGTTTCAAATCTTATCTGTACTTTTTTACCAAAACATTTGAATTATAAAACATAACTTAGTTTTAAAAATATTATTATTGGCTTTACATATGGAATTAACGATATAAAATGCATTTCAGTCTTCAAGTTACTATAAGGTATTTTAATGTACAAGGTTTTGTACTTATTATATAATTAGATTCCAATTGATTTTTAAACAATTATGAAGCGCTTGATAATATCAGATATTATAATATCTGCTTCTTAATGTAAGGGCAACCCTTATAGTTTGCAGTGTGTTCATCATTACAGTTGACACACTTGGGTTTAGCGTCTGGGAGCTTTTGACATTTACTGGTGGAGTTCAGGGCACTTAACGCAGCGTGGCGGTACGTGACAGTAGTGTGTCCCACTAACTGGCAGTTGGTGCACTGCGGCACATCACCGTTTTTACGACGTGGTTCTACCGTAACTACGCAGTATAGGAGTCGATGTTTCCAAAAGTTACTACACATATGTAATGTTATGTAAGTGGTTGTTTTTGTGCTTCAATTCAACTTTTAAAAAGAAAAAAGATAAGATTTGTAATAAAACTGTTGCGCAGCTATAGGTTAATTCACTTTTTACGGTTCTCGTTTTACGTTTATATAATTTTTAGAGCTAAATAGCAAACTGGCACAGATTTCTCTTCACCGGTATTTTTTTATTATTATAGGATGGATTGAAATAATTATCTATTTAAGGATGTTTTTAATAATATTGTCATATAAGCTAAACATTTTCTTTCAGGTTAATTTTTTCTCAGGTAATTGTTTTATTTCAGGTAAAGATTTTAATTCCGGGTCGTATTTTATTTTATGAAAATATTTGTTTGCAAGTTATTGTTTCTGGGATTGGTATATTTGCAGCCAAATAATCATTTTCTTTCCTTCTTCGATCATTCTTGGAAGAATGGTGAATCATTAGTGGGATATAACATTTGTGAATAAGTTTTGTAGAGTGGAGTAGGCCTATTGGGAATACCACTATATAAAAAAAACAGGTCATGTGCTCTACCTCTCGGGTGATATGGAAAGAAGCGCAAAATTTGATTTTTTTTTCAGGTCATTATACTATTCACTGTTAGATAGGGGTCGCTACAAATATCCGCCACCTGCCTCTGTCTGTGGTTTCTTGTACTCGCAAACTTTACAATGTCCTCCTTCTTGTTTTTGCAGTAGACGGTTTTCTAAGACGAATCTGGATTAAACTCAGGTGTCACTGGTGGTGTTGAATGTTCACCTGGTTCAATTATATAACAACGTTAAAAACCATAAATATACCTATATACCTACTATCCTTCCTATCTGCCTCTCTTAACTCAAAATATACAAGCCTTGATTTCTGAAACGTTTATTTTTGATCATTTACATCATATGCGAAACACAATTTAATCTAGAGACCTTGCAGCTGCTTGTTGAACGATGCTAACCACTGAATCCAGCGTTTCCTGTCCAGTAGGAATGATCTGTTCCGGTGGTAGCAAAAATCCATGCCTTCCTGTGTCTCTCAATTCGTATGTGTAAACAAACCGAATATGTCTGTAAGAGCCCAAAACCCAGTCGGAACTTCCACCACTTGCCACGTCTAAAAGTCAACGATACGTAATCCTGCCCGTTGTTAAACCCATTTTTACTTACAAATAATTTCTGGGATGTTTCCTACTTGGTATTGAGTTCCATAACGTTGGGCCAATACTTTCGCCGCCGTTTTACCAACAGCATGCTAGAAACATCGTTTAATTTAAGAAAACCTTAAAAAAAATGAATTGGGTTCCATACCAACTCGGCATTGTTCGCTGGTTTCTCCAAACCGGCGTGTCCGAATGGGATCAGCAAAAACTGGGAATGCCAGTTTGCTGGCAATAGTGCTGATGTAGTTGGCAAGCGAAGCAGTTTCAATCTCAGAGAAAGCCGAGGATCCGGCGAAGGTGTCTAGGCAGGGGTTGTTACTGGCACCACCGTTCATCCAGTTATACCCCCAGTTACGGTTGGGATCTGCGCCAACACAGAAACCATAGGGTTTCCTTGTTTTCCTCCACATTCGGTCCTTTTATAAGTATCTTTTAGTTTCTTTAATTGAATCTGAGACTTTACTACTTACACGGGTGTGGGTGTAGACGTACCCATCGGGGTTTACTACGGGGAAAACGTACCAGTCGTGGCTTTCGGCAATCGCTCGTACATTTGGGTCGGAACTGGTCAATAACTCGTTAACTATGTAAGTGACAGTGGCTGGAGCAATCCTGAAAAATAGGTAATTAGGAGAAAACCGAGGAGATGATCAAGAAGAAGATAATGATGATTATAAAGAAAGCTTGAAAGACAAAAGAAGTAGAACAAGAAAGCAAAATAAACATTTCTTACCATTCACGAGCATGAATACCACCTTCCAGAAACACGCCTCTGTTACCAGCCTTGAAAGAGATTTTGATACCCTGAATGAGTCTTCCTTCGTATGATTGACCTCCAATTATGGTGGAAACAATAGAAGGATATTGAGCAGCCAAAGATCGCAACCATGCATGGATCTATACATAAAGAACGAAAAAATCAGTCTAGTCTATTTTTTCTTTTTCTACAACTTACGCTATCCAACGTTTGGTAACTTTGCCAATTGAAGGCTCGGGATTGGTTTCTTCCCGATGGTTTCTCTTCATCAATTAGCTGTTGCACATTTTCAATAGACAACTTTGCGTTCAATTTTTGCATATTTATAAGGTCTTCGAAGTCGTATTTCAGGTGCGGGGGCACCATGACGTCCACTGGCCTTCCAACTCCTGTTACATCAGTCCAGAAATTATACCCAAGGTTTTGTTCTTCGACTTGGCGAAGCACGTCCAATTGGTGATTGGTTCGGGGGGTCACTCGATAAACTTGAAACCCATCGAAACGGACTGGGGAACTCGCCAAGGAAGAGGCTGCCAGCGCCAATGTTAGAAGAACGATCTTCATTTTGCTGTAGGAAATTTATTATTAAAGTTGGGATATTTAGTGATTACGTTTGAAATATTTTCAGGACAGGGCATGGATGAAAATTAAATTTAATCTTCCGAATTTTAAAATTCGGATTAAAGTAAACGAGATATGTATTTATATCCGATACCAACAATTCCACGGTATTTAGACCTCACAAAGTCCGAAAAAAAATCATAACTGTCAATACCAAATGTAAGATATGAAATGCGTTTTTTCATTTTCATAATAACAACAGGAATTAAAATTTGACAGTCAGAAATCCCCCATTTCTTCATTAACAATGTATAATTTTAAAATGTAAGTGTCCCTAATTGAAATTGAGGATAGTTTAAAAGAAGTTTTCAATTCGTAAAGTTTGGAATTCATACATTAAACTTACCTCTGGTACCCTTGTGCACTGATGCAACAAATGATTAACTGTGTTGTATTTTCAACAGCCCTTTTATATACAAAATATCTTAGAGATTATTTCAAGTTTGCATTGATTGCAAAATATCCTGACCAGATATAGAGCCTTACGTGTAGTTATTCAATCAATGATAACAGTAAAAAAGACTTTGACTGTTACAAAAAAATAAAAATATTGTGTAGTGTCTGGTTTATCTTCTCATTTTTGATAACACTAGACTTTAGCACAATTTATGGGTTAATTTTAACCTCCTTCAAATGAGTGTCAATAAATATATTATACAAGATATCTGAAGTATCATAGAAACAACATATTATTTTTTATCATTTTCGTAGTTTTAACTTTCTATTAAGATGTACATTTTACCCTTAATTTTCCTCGATATGCATATCCAGTTGAACTAGTTAACTCTCATACGTTTATTATTCCACACTTTTTTCAGTACGGGCTTGGTTTTGTTTTAGCTCTCCATTTCTTTTTCTAATACATTTTAATATTTATAGGAGGTAACATTCGTTTCTTTTTCTTTTAGATAGGATGAGCACATTATTGTATTTTTTTTATTTAGTTACCTAATGTGACTAAGTATTATTTATTTCTTCCATTATTTGAATATCAGGTAGAAAACTCTCCTTTGTAAGTACATTTGCTTTTCTTTGTATTTTGACCTGCCAACGTTAACCATTTTGGTTTTGCATATTTAATGATTGCGCGTATGATAATATGCCAGTACACTGATTAATAAATAATAAGATTTTATAATAACTGTTTAAAATTAATTTCATTATCTCACTTGTTTAAAACTTTGCAATAAGCAAACAGTCCTCCAAATTATACTAACAATAATTTGTATCAATCGATTAGGCACCTGCACGTCGTCACTATGCTGTTAATTTTATTGAATTAATTTGAAGGGATATTTAATTTTCATATTTTAGGGTAAAACATGCAAATGCAACTCTCTACAAGAATAATACTACATAAATGCATCTACTTCATCAAAAATAATAAGTTTACTTGTTTCTTCACCACTGGGAATATTTTGTTTTTGTTACAATAGGAACCCACACCTTCTGGTATCTCTCAACTCATAGGAATATGCCATACGAACATTTATTTGTACTAAAGCAACAAAGGACTAACTAAAGTGTATTTCCACTCGCCCGTTTATACCAGTCTTATTCGGAAATTAAGGGCCAATCGGTCGTAAAACAATAATTCAAATCTGAGAACAAAATGATGTTTAAATCT
>JABXWE010104497.1:0-18379 GCA_014611495.1 Limonius californicus | reverse complement strand
CAAGTTTGCGGGTTGGATTAGGAGGGCGAGTTATTTTATTAGCAAGTAGTTTTCCTACATTTATGTAGTGTCTATTGAAGATATTGGCTATTTCCATGGGATCATTTGTTAGTGTACCTTCAGAATTTTTTATTTGTTTTATCTCCTTTATGGTATTTGTCGGCGATAGCAAGGAGTCGATTGTGTTCCATATTTGCTTACTGTTTTCGCTCTTTTGTATTCTTTCCCTAAAATAGTTGTTTTTCACCTCTCTTATTAATGTGTTTAACTTGTTGTTGTAGGTTGTATACTTATTTCTTGCTTCGTTATCATTTTTATTGTACTTGTAATATATGAAAAGTCTTTGTTTTTCGTGGATTGACTGTAGGAGGACTTCTGTCACCCACTCGTTTCTTTTTTTCTTGTTTGTTTTAAGTGTTTTTTTATATGTTGCATTTTTTATAGCATTTAGTAATTGATCAATAAGGAAATTGGCGGCATCTTCTGCACTTTTATTCGATAGTTCAACTTCAAAATTAATGGTATTGAGAGTCAGTTTAAGTTTTTTTGTGTTAAGCCTGTGATAGTGTTTATTGATTTATGATTGCTGGATCTGCTGTTTATATTTAATGTTAGTTTGTTAATGATGGGTAGTGATCTGTTATATTGTTGTAGAAAATTATGGGAGTGCATGTTTTTTGGTTCTCCTTTGTTTTTATAAAGATGTGATCAATGCAAGTTTTGGAGTTGTTTTGTACTCTGGTGGGTGAATTAATAAGGGATTTATATCCTTTTTCACATAAGATATATAGGTATTCTTGGGCATGGTCGCTGTTAGAAATGATATCAATATTTATGTCTCCTACTATTAGGTTGTAATCACCATTTGAATTGTGATTTAGATAGTTCCTGAAATCTAAATTGAATTCATGGGGGTTTGTTACAGGCGACCTATAGATTGCAGTGACCACCATTGTTATATACTGTATATATAATAAAACATCACTCCTGGCATTTCTATTGCCCTCTAGTCTAATTTACTAAATTAGAAATAGAAATGTAGACTAAACAAATTGACATTCAATCCTCTTGAATAATTCATTTATTGGCTTCTTAGAAATGAAGAAAAATAAATCAAATACCACTTAACATTTATTCAAATACATTGTATTTTACAATTCAACTTTTTTTAACAATCTCTAGGCTGAATGAATTAATGTCGGTAGCAATTTATCTACACCAATAACTAGTAGCGCTTGGATATGTTTTACTAGTACTACCTATTTATGTACATGATAACAACTTCAATCGCCTATTGCATCATTACCTGTATGAATATCTGTTTGGCTTGCACAATTCCAGCATTTTTAAACTATTGAGCGCTACTGTTAAAATAACATTCAACTAGAATGCAACAATACATTAGATAAAGTGCCACTCATTGGAATTTAAAACATCTATAATTGGCCACTTAACAATGAGGTCCTTAATTAAGAGTTGTAACAAGGAAGAATTGAGGCAGTAGCTGTATTATTCAAGTTTGATTTAGTTATGTATTATTACTACTTGCCGAATGCAAGAAATTAATATGTAAATTGAAGAGTAAAGAAACATTTAACAAGAAGCCATGCTCTCATTGTTTGCTACAACTTCATAGGACACACCAATAGTAAATTTTGTATTGTCATTATAATTGATACCTATTTAGAATTGTTTATAACTTAACAGTCAAGGAACAGAGCATTACGAGGTAACAAAATTAAAAGTGCATAATAGAATTCGGTATATAAAATAAACTATGACAAGGGGCCCTCTTTATAAAAATAAAATTACAATTACAGGAGCTTTATAAAAACAAACTTATAAAAATATATCATATGCAGTGTTAAAATTTATTGCTATAAAAATATATATCGAATAAAAACAAGAAAATTCAGCATAATTATATTAATGTAGTGTACAAGGCAATAATGAGAAATAATACTGAAGCTGCAATATCCGAGATATCTAAGAACATGTTCTTCATTCCAGTTTATCACATTGTTTTCTAATCCAACACTCCTATCTGAACAAGAAACAAGAAGTATCAAATATGTAAGCCATAATTGACCAAAGACATTAACATTATTTCTTCCGTTTTACACACAAGTGATTTCGTATGATATTGTACCATATATAATTCACAATTGCAGATGCACTTCTGCTTAACTTTTAACTGTACTACTTACGTTTAACAATAGAATATGGTACAGAATATTTGTTGGACCATTACCAAACAAGAGTAATTACAGTCATTAGCTAAAGGCTGAAGCAGTTCTACAACGAACCAATATTTAAAATTTACTAAAATGCATACTTGTGAATAAACAAAAGTTATAACAATAAAAAAATCAACAACAAACAATTAATACAAGTAATAACATAAGATGGAGAATAATAACTGAATTCAATTATAAATAATTATTACTAGATGCATTGCTTCAATTACCTTCACAAATATGCAAAACTAGAATGTTAATTAGCTATTTACCATTTTTTATAACCAAGTAAATATTCTGCTACACCTAAGTAATAAACGGTCTGAGCGATACCAAATAATGGAGCTATTACTATTACTCTGCAAGCACCACCTTTGAAGAATGCAGTTGGCCCTTCATACTTCATCGTTTTTCTGAAATACAAAAATTGTTTTATAAATTCAATTCAAATGTTACAACAGGTAAGGACTATTTTTAACAGTACTTTTCATACACAGAACTGTATTTTGTTTTTCATTTAAAAATGTTGTATTTTATGAACATTTACATCTACTGCATTATTAACATTATACAAGGCTGTTGATTTTTATTCTAAACAAAATATTTACTGTACAATACACTAAGGCCTATATGACATGGCACAGAATTTTGTACAAAATTTTGCAAAACACGTATTACACGGCACAGAATGTTATACAAAATTATACAATTTTATACAAAATTCTGTCTGTAAGCATGCGCAAATGGGTGCAAATTACGTTGACATCTGTGAGAAACCTGTCAAACTAATCATGTTACTGTAGATAAGGTAGAAATCTATGAAGGTTAAATAATAATTGTTTACTTTTGTTTACATAACCTCGAATGTTGTTTATCTTTTCGTGGTTTGTATTATTTTTGCGTTTTCGGGAAGGTTTTTTTTTTGTTTATAAGTTATATGAAGTTTGTGTAGAATGGCCAGCGTTGAGAGATTTTAGGAGATACACGTGGTAAAACATTTACCTACGTCTTTGCTCTCTGTGATCATTGATGAACACTAGAAAGTCCTTGTTTGCGCATCGATTGCGTTGTTTCTGAACAAAATTCTGTAGACTTTTAGAGCACGAGCTACAGAATTTTCTACAAAATTTTGTAGACTCATGTTCTAAAACCTACAGAATTTTGTACAAAATCGGCGTCGCATCGATGCGCAAACGAGCAATTTTTAGTGTATCAGCGACTTCAGAGGGCAGAGAATATGTTTACCACGTGTTTACCCCGTCTGCCGCCGCTCCACGCACTTTCTCTTATCTCGCTCGCGTACTTTATTGCTGCAGCTCGTTAGCTTTGTCGTGCGTTCATGTAAAATAAATAAATAAAAGCACTACGAACTTATGCATTAACCTAATATTATAAAAGTTTGTTAGAATTCTACTTTATCGACAGTCACGTGACTATTTTGACGTAATTTGCACCTATTTGCGTATGCTCACAGACCGAATTTTATACAAAATTTTGTTCCCTGAAATACGGGTTATGCAGAATTTTCTACAAAATTCTGTGCCATGTCATACAAGCCTTATTCAGAAAAAGTTTTTCGCTATTTTAGTCTTTCTCATTTTACCCAATCTTTCAGTCAAGAAAATGGAAAAACAGGGGAACGACAAATGAAAAAATATTTTTTTAATGAAATAGCATATGTTTATTACTATTAGGTGCAAGTTGACTACATTCTGAAAATTTTTATTTGTTTTAATATACTAAGAAAGAGAGGAACTAGCAACTAAACAAAGAGTGATATACAAACAATTGGTAACGGAGGAAACGGAAATTATGAAGATGGCAATAAATAAACTAAAAGACGAAGACGTAAGAAAATAATGTTAAGGGCACACTGATAATGAACTCTACAAAGTGGAATCAGAAACAATGGAATAGACATTGTAAAGAAGATGAAAAATATACAAAGAAACATTGTATGAAAAAGTGATAACAATCTGTGGAGGCTAGGGTGGGCAAGCATAGCAAGAGAACAAAATGGTGAAAGTAATGAGGTAAAACGGTAGGTGAACGAAAAGAAGGAAGCTTGGAAAAAATAAACGCAAACAGAATCGCAACAAGATAGGGAATAATATACAAATAGAAGAATCAGAACAAAAGAAGTAGTAAAGAAGGCAGAACGGAAAACGTACACGATAAACAGAAGGGCATTTTGCACTAAAATAAAAAGAACAGAGCGACATGAACGAACAAAATTAGAGGAGTAAAGGATAAAAATAATCAAGTCAAGTCAGATTAAAACGAAATACTGGAAATATTGAAAGAATATTACTCACAGAAGTTAAAACAACAGCTAGACAGTAAAGAAATGAAGATAAATGAAGGACAAGGGAGGGGGAGAAATAGGGCAAATAGAATCCATCCACAAGAGAGGGAGTGAAAGAAGCACCAAGAAAAACAATAACCAAGAAAGCATGTGGAGAAGACAAGATGGAAATGATAAAATGGATGGAGTGAAAGGAAACGCATGATTATGGAGAATTTGCAATGACTCATGGAAACATAAAAAAATACCGCAGGATTGGAAAAACAACCTGATTGTTTCAATATATAAGAAATGAGAACAAACAAACTGATAATTACAGAGTGATATCTCTTTCTTTGGGATATTTTAAAGGATACACCAGAATAGTCGAAGAGAAACTTGAAATAGTGAAAAAATGAAATGGATGATGAATAAGCGGCATTTAGACCTAAAGACAAACTAATGGCAACATATTTCTAGTGAGAAATCTAACGGAAAGGAAAATAGAAGAAAAAAAGATATTTTTAAAACTCATAGTACTAGGAGTTGCGTTTGACATAGTACACAGAAGAAGTGTACGCAAGTGCTTAGAAGAACTGGATGTACCAATACAACTTATAAATATCACACGAAGTATAAGTACCTACATAAAACCATAAAAGGAAGAATACAAATAGCAGGAGAAAGATCAAATGAGTTCATCATGGTGAGAGGACTATAGCAGGCAGACTGCCGAAGTCCACTACAGTTTATCATGGTCATGGATAGAATAATGAAAAACATCAAAAAGAGAATGAGGGGATTAGATACAGTAACTGGACTCAAGAACTTAGAACTGGTAAGAATGAGTAGCTTAAGATATGGTGGTAATATAATAATAGTTGCTGATGTAAATAATAAAATGCAGAAACTAGTAGAATTATGTGTGGAAGAAATAGAGAAAATGAAAATAGAAGTGAATATCAATAAAATGGAACAGAGAGAGACCAAATAGGGACATAAAATAAAGGGATCAGTCTGGAAAGTTACAACATGTTAATATATGGGATGCATAATTACTGAGGATGGAAAAATAGAGGCAGAAGTAACGAACAGAACAAGAGAAACAATATTTACTAAGTACTTAACAGATTGATACTAGAAAAAAAACGGAGATCAATAAAAATGCGAAATTAATTGTACATAATAGCGTAATAGTATCTATCAACGGTGTTAGGCCTGTATGACACGGCACAGAATTTTGTACAAAATTTTGTTCAAAATGTTTTTACAAAATTCTGTGCCGTGTCATACAGCAAAATTTTGTACAAAATTCTGTATTCATGTTCTAAAACCCACAGAATTTTGTACAATGTCGGCGTCGCTATTGTTAGTGTTTATTAACAATCATAGAGGGCAGAGAAGAATATGTTTACCACGTCTTTACCCCGCCTGCCGACACTCCAAATACTTTCTCTTATCTCCCTCGCGTTCTTTGTTGCTGCCGCTTGTTTGCGTTGTCGTGCGTTCTAGTAAAATACGAAGCGCTACGAACTTATGCAGTAACCTAATATTATCAAATCTTGTTAAAATTCTACTTTATCGATAGTGACATGATAATTTTGACAGTTTTCTTACAGATGTCGCCGTAATTTGCACCTATATGCGCATGCTCACAGACAGAATTTTGTACAAAATTCTGTAGATTCATGTCCTAGAACCTACAGAATTTTGTATAAAGTCGGTGTCGCAATTTTTAGTGTTTATTAACAATCATAGCGGGCAGAGAAGAATATGTTTACCACGTGCTTATCCCGCCTGCCGACACTCTACGCACTTTCTCTTATCTCGCTCGCTTTCTTTACTGCTGTAGCTTGTTTGCTTTATCGTGCGTTATTGTAAAATAAATAAATAAAAGCGCTAGGAACTTATGCAGTAATCTAATATTATCAAATCTTGTCAGAATTCTACTTTATCGACAGTGACATGATTATTTTGACAGTATTCTCACAGATGTCGCCGTAATTTGCACCTATTTGCGCATGCTCACAGACAGAATTTTATACAAAATTTTGTTCAAAGTGTTTTTACAAAATTCTGTGCCTTGTATTACAGCAAAATTTTGTACAAAATTCTGTAGATTCATGTTCTAAAACCTACAGAATTTGGTATAAAGTCGGTGTCGCAATTTTTAGTGTTTATTAACAATCATAGGGGGCAGAGAAGAATATGTTTACCGCGTGCTTATGCCGCCTGCGACACTCCACGCACTTTCTCTTATCTCGCTCGCTTTCTTTATTACTGCAGCTTGTTTGCTTTGTCGTGCGTTCTTGTAAAATATATAAATAAAAGCGCTAGGAACTTATGCAGTAACCTAATATTATGAAATCTTGTTAGAATTCTACTTTATCGACAGCCATATGATTATTTTGAGTTGATATTTTTGAGTTTTATCACAGATGTCACCGTAATTTGTAGCTATTTGCGCATGCTCACAGACAGAATTTTGTACAAAGTTTTGTTCAGCTTAGTACGTGTTTTGCAGAATTTTGTACAAAATTCTGTGCCGTCTCTGTGAAAACCCTTCTAAAATGTTTTATCGAATTTATCCACTACTTTACGAAAGCACTGTATATGGGATTATTAAAGACCAATGCACAAACGTGAATCTAATATGATTACTGGAAAAATTTCAAAAAATATAAGAAATTAGAAAGCCAGCTTAAATTATATCAATTGTAACCTAAAATCTGCGTTAAAAATAAAGGTAGATAGTTTAAACAATTGCATTGGCCTACCATTGTTTGTTTATATTTGTTTTTGATATGTATATACGGGTTGTTCACCTAGTACGAATTTTCTCCTATCTTATTGAAGTTTGAGAAAAAGTGTAAATGCATAATTTGTTCATAATAAAGCGACGCATGTCAAACTATTTTCATACAAAGGGGCTAGATAAGATCTAACAGTTATTTTAGTTGGACCGCCCTATATATTTTTAAGAATTCAAATATTTCATCATGGAGGATTGCAATAAAAAAGGTTATGTACCTAGATCTAAACCAAAAGGTTCTAGGTTTATTATTATTATTATTATATTATAATAAAGAGAATCAGTAGTGTATATTATTTGATAATCTAAAAGACCATTAAATCAACATTTACTAGATTTATCATATAGCATTCATTTTATGCGACCAACTGCTTCTGTAAATTATAGTCTACTAAATGTTTTCAACATTGGGTTTGGGTGGGATCAGAAAAACCCAAAACAGAGATCTATGGAAGTCAACAGGGGAGGCCTACATCCAACAATGGAAGTCAACGGGCTAATAAAGAAGAAGAAGAAGAAGAAATGTTTTCAACAAATTAAAACTGATTAATTGATGTTTTATGTATTTCATTAAATATTCGTCTAAAAATCTTACTAACGCAGAGGTATTTGGATTTAGATTCATGTAACCTGATATAATTGGAATGGTGATGTGCTGTGAAATTTTAAACTGTGCAGATATACAAGGCGTTCTATTTAAAATATAAAAGTAAGTCCTTGCTTAGTCCAAATTAGGCACTCCGCATAGGAAATTAATTTAAGGTTATTCACTACTTAAATATCATCAAAATTTTCTTTTCTCCGACTTGAATAATATAGCATGTACCTATGGAGGAAATACATACTAGGTGAAGCCTCTGTATATCTCAATGGTGGTTCTGTTTTTGCCAGCAGTTTCAGGGTAGGACTAAATCTTGTTTTTGCCATTATGACTTTGTGTTTGATGCAAAAATAAAAATACTGTTGTATTTCTTGGCTGAAGAATTGGATAAATCACATGAAACTATGTAAAAAAAAAACGCTAAATTATTTTTAAATACCTTAATTGAAAAGGAATCAATTAGGTTAGGTTATTTAAACCACGCATATTATGTAAGAAAACAAAATCATATGCTATATTTTACCAATTATAATTATTTTAAAAATAAACTTACACTATTGCATCCACTATACCGGTGTATGTTCTTTCACCTTCTGCTTTTGTCAGAGCTTGAAGCCTAGTTTTTATTACATCAAAAGGATTCACTGACAATGCCGCGCAAGATCCTGCTGCCAATCCCGACAGAAATGAGCACCAGAATACTGCTTCACCTGTTGTTACAATAAAAGGTGTACTTACTTACATAATCAGACATGAATGAATAGACATTACCTGAGCCATCTTTCCTTCTTGGCCCGAGATCATTAAGAGTAGCGAATAATGGAAAATAGATTACAGAAAATGAAACGTCTCTTAACATTGTAGCACCAATTCCTTTGTATAAACCGAGTATTCCATGTTTCCTGAATAGGCCCAATGCTAACTGAGTTGCAGATGTTTTAGGAATTGTTTTACCAGCTGGAAGTGAAACAGAATTAAAGAATTTTTAACTGTAAGTATCTACAAAATGGGATCCTATTTTTCAACTAAATTTCATTGATATGCTGAATGTCATAGTATACAAAGAAAATATTGAATTGAAGCTGTTGTTACTAGCAAGACCTACCCTTTATGTAATGTAGAGGATTAAATGAGCTTTTGTTGTAAACTAGCAAATAAGTTCTATTGTAAAGTTGGGTGAGGCAACAGGTGAAAAGTAAAATTTTGGTGTGGGTCTTAGTTCCAGACAGTAACAGTAACTTACAATCCATAAGACAGATATATGTACGTACAAACAAAATAGTTACAAATTTATGTAATTTTTTACCTATATGTAAAGTATTCATTATATTTGACATTTTAAAAGGGGCCTGAAGGTGGTGGCGACGCACAACTTCCACACAAAATGCAACAGCCTGTGGGAACTCAAAGTATATAGTTTGGGTCTCCCACTACAGAGGGCTCTCGGTACAATATTAATTTTTTTGAGACGGAGCGTCAATTTGATGCATTATTTATTTGTCCGATAAAATACTATCACTCTTTTAATTATGCTAAAATTTATAATTTCTTTTCAAAATCCTCTATTAATTATACTGTACAGACTAAAACATTTTACTAAGAACTGACATTTGGAAGTTATCAGATTTACCAATTCAAGAGAAATCAAATTTTTGGATATGTACAGATGTCCATTGGCTTATCCTTTTTATTATCTCTACCAAATACTTTAATATATTAATACAGGAAACTCATATAAGTTTAGCATGATCAAATGTGGGACATTGATAGTGGCGTCATCTAAGCAGTTCGGTGGGCAAGTTTTGTACATTTGGATAATAAATTTACAGATTACTGTTTTAAATTCATATTAATAAATAAAAACCTAACTCTACAAAATGTTATAAACTTAAGCACTTATTTAAACTTACAAAGTAAAGTAAAATATCATAATTATCAAATATTATTAATTAAATAAGGATTTTGCTATAAGAAAGTAAATGGCAAATATTTTCGACAGCTGCCAAAGACAAATCTTAGTGGCCCACCAAGCAGCACGGAGCGCTGCAGTCAGTGTCACGAGAGTATTTGCCTCTACTATTTCTCCTACTTTCGATTAGTATTTTGAGGGCGCCATCTATCTGAAAATGACTGAACCATTGTTTCAATGTTACAGGTTCTGTTCATCACTATTCCTCAGAATTGATCAGAAAGACATATAAAAATCTTTATTAATCTGCATAACGTGGATTGTTTGGGATTGATACCAGTCAACATTTCACAATACCTACGATAGATGATCGTTAAGTAAAAAAACAGACACCACAAAAATATAGAGTTTTAGAAGCGTTTTCTATGCTTAAAAATAAGAACATTTTTCAATCGCGTCGCCATCTACTGGTTCTGTATTCCTTTTTAAGATTACATGAAATGACTTTAGTAAAATAATTACCAACGATTGTACACAGTTATTATTATTTTAAGTTTTAGATTCACAGTTATGGAATAGTTACAGCTTTTAGAAAAGACATGTAAATATATTTGGATTAGAAACGTGTGCTGATGTAGATAAATGTTTAATAAAGAAATTGGCCCTGTTTTGTTTGTTTAACATACCCGCCGGTTGAAACTGTAACCCTTTTAATTAACCAAACCAACTTGCATATACAGCGTATTCACTAACGACACCGACAATTCCTTATAATTTCTTCAGGACATCAAAATAATTTAATAAGTTCAAATAGCGCGTTAGACTTCTACGCCGAAGGCCCTGTGTTCAATTCCCAGTACCAGAACATCGGATTTTTAACGGCCGTTCTCTCCCGCAAGGTAACGGCAAACCAGCGAGGTATTCTGCCTAGTAAATCTTCTCTGGGAGTAGAAGTGTTTACACTTCTCATGGTTCGAAGACCATCTTAAGCTGTAGGTCCTCTATGTCTGTGGTACTTTAAACGCGCAACACAGGTGTAGGAGGGAAGATCGCTATGTGTCATAAAAGATACAGCACTCGAAGAAGAATGAGCCTTTTGTTATGGAGCTACAGCCTTTAGAACTGCAATTTTCCCAATAACTTTGATGACAATATGACTAAAGTTTTGAATTTTTTATGGTGACACTGTGTGTATGTATATTTCTGTATTTATACTTATTCTCATTTGGTTTAATAATCCAGGGGTTCCCTCACATGTGAGAGAGATAATATTTTTGGATTTTGAATAATAATAACAAAAAATTTATGGTGAATATAAACAGTTATGCAATGGAAATCCTGAAGCCCCTGCCAATGCAGGGGGCAAATTCTAGGTACCCATAATAGACATTACTCAAGAACAATAAAATAACAATTATTACACTAATAACCTATAGGTATTGGTATTTTTAAAGGTTTTCTCTCTAGGTGAGGGCGAAAGACTGCTTACACTTTGAAGTATACAATTTCTACCTGTAATTGGTGATTGTTTGGAAACAATCATTAAATATAACTATAACAATTTAAAAATATTATAATAGGGAGAACAGATACCTAACATCACAGTTTTTTTGACAGATGCCCATTATTTGTTGCAGTACTTTCAGTTTATTGTTGTACATAAGAGAAATCAATGAGTGGTTGGATTTTGTAGGTAAGTGCTAGGAAAATGTTTGCAATAATATTATTTACAGTTGGTATTTGTTTAAAGTCGCGAAGTGGATTAAATGTTTCTCATAACACAATAATTTTTTTCCAATTATAACAGCAGAACCAAATAAATTCAGAATATACACACTTAAAATTTTGAAACTACGAGATAATTATAGGTTATGTTATAATCATAAGCCTACAAAACAAGTATATTAACCTTGGACCCCAAAAACTATTAAGACAATGTCATGTATGCGAGTAGTTAAGGTGGCACTTGGTAGTTGCAAGTAAACAGTAGTGCACACAAAGAGCAGGAGGGTCGAGGTTCACCACACAACAGAGCAGACCGTCACTGTTGAAAGTTCACAAATAAAGATCAGTGTAAAACAATAGGAGTTTCATTCATGTCTGGCAAACCCAGAGTGACAAACATAACAGACAACATGATAATATGGTGATTTTAAAAGCTGCCAATGCTTCATCAATGATCACAGAGGACAGAGGTAAATGTTTTACCACGTGTTTAAAACGTCGTGCTGACACCAAACCTGCCCACCCTTAATATGACTTATAAACACCACGAAACGTACCAAAAAACACAGAAAAATAATGCAATACAAGATACCAACAAATAATCAAGATTCGTGGTTATGTAAACAACAGAAAACAATAATTATTAGGAAACCTTGATAGAATTCTACGTTATTCAGGGCAACATGATTGTTTCCACAGTTTTTTCACAGATATTAACGTAATTTTGACCTACATATGTATTTGCGCATGCTCGCAGACAGAATTCCTCAAAAAATTTTGGTTCATGTCACAGTTACATGTTATGCAGAATTTTGTAGCACATTTTGTGAACAAAATTAGTACACAATTCTGTGTTGTGTCATAAAGAATTCTATTCTATTTACATAATTTTGTACAAAATTCTGTACATTCGTGCTCTGCAATCTCAAGAATTTTGTTCAGGTCTGCGTCGTATCGATGAGCAAATGAGGAACTTTTAGTGTTCATCAATGATCACAGAGGACAGCGAGATAAATATTTTACCACGTGATTAAGCTCCCGCGCTGACGGTAATCCTACTCACCCTTAATATGACTTATAAACACCAAGAAACGTACCAAAAAACACAGAAAAATAATGCAATACAAGATGCAAACAAATAATCAAGATTCGTGGTTATGTAAACAACAGAAAACAATAATTATTAGGAAACCTTGATAGAATTCTACGTTATTCAGGGCAACATGATTGTTTCCACAGTTTTTTCACAGATGTTAACGTAATTTTGACCTACATATGTATTTGCGCATGCTCGCAGACAGAATTCCTCAAAAAATGTTGGTTCATGTCACAGTTACATGTTATGCAGAATTTTGTAGCACATTTTGTGAACAAAATTTGCACACAATTCTGTGTTGTGTCATAAAGAATTCTATTCTATTTACATAATTTTGTACAAAATTCTGTACATTCGTGCTCTGCAATCTCAAGAATTTTGTTCAGGTCTGCGTCGTATCGATGAGCAAATGAGCAACTTTTAGTGTTCATCAATGATCACAGAGGGCAGCAAGATAAATATTTTACCACGTGATTAAGCCTCCGCGCTGACGCTAATCCTACTCACGCTTAATATGACTAATAAACACCACGAAACGTACCAAAAAACACAGAAAAATAATGCAATACAAGATACCAACAAATAATCAAGATTCGTGGTTATGTAAACAACAGAAAACAATAATTATTAGGAAACCTTGATAGAATTCTACGTTATTCAGGGCAACATGATTGTTTCCACAGTTTTTTCACAGATGTTAACGTAATTTTGACCTACATATGTATTTGCGCATGCTCGCAGACAGAATTCCTCAAAAAATTTTGGTTCGTGTTACAGTTACATGTTATGCAGAATTTTGTAGCACATTTTGTGAACAAAATTTGTACACAATTCTGTGTTGTGTCATAAAGAATTCTATGTAGGTGCATAATTTTGTACAAAATTCTGTACATTCGTGCTCTGCAATCTTAAGAATTTTGTTCAGACCTGCATCGTATCAATGAGCAAATGAGCAACTTTTAGTGTTCATCAATGATCACAGAAGGCAGCGAGATAAATATTTTACCACGTGTTTAAGCCTCCGTGCTGACTCTAACCCTACTCATGCTTAACCTTCCAGTAGTCGCGCGAAAATTCTCGACGTGTTTAGTCGCCCCGGGCTCTGAGACCAGATAGCTTATAAATAAAAAGCTAATGCAAAAAACTATTTTTTTTTATTATACGAGCATAAAAAAGGGTTTAAGATTTAGTTTTATTTACAAAACTAGTTCAACAATTATTCGTTCACACATTATAAATAAAACTTTTTTTTTTATTTAAAGAACAAAAAACTTTGGATTATAAAGAAAATGTTAGAAGATAAAATAAATGAATACTCAAAAGGGGTAATTTAACATCTATAAAACATATTTATGCAAAAATAGTACATCTACTCATTTTGAAAAGCATTTTCCCTACATGATTTAGAGATAGCAGTGATATGTTCCAAACACATATTATAAGTGCTGCACTTATAGCAAGAAAATCGCGTTTTTCTATTCTTTTTCCAGTCACAATACGGACGTCTTCCAACTGTGACATTTTCTAGTGCCTCTCTCGATTGATTTCCAACTAGTTCTTGAAGTCGCAGCTTCAGATTGCGTGGAAGATTAGGCATACTAGCACGTCTTTGGATATGTGGACCTGTTAACCCATTAGCCATTTCCTTCAAAAAATTACATCGTAATAGTTTTCTATCAGTATTATTAGAATTAAATATAACATTGGAATTAATAAAATGAAGAAAACCTTACCGTTGTCAAACTTTTTATCTAATAAACACTTAATAATTTTTATATCATAAATAGTCACCCCGGTCTGTCACACCGGAACACGGTGCCACTGGACAAGAGTTTGCAATACAACGTCCATACTACAACTGTAATTAGATGGCGATAACCTAGGAAGGTACTGAGGTGGTGCAATATTTTCACCACCCCCATCAGTTTTTACAAGAAATAGAATACCGACCCGGTCTCAGACACCGTGCGCGGCTACTGGAAGGTTAATATGACTTATAAACACCAAGAAACGTACCGAAAACACAGAAAAATAATGCAATACAAGATGCCAACAAATAATCAAGATTCGTGGTTATGTAAACAATAGTAAACACTAATTATTAGGAAACTTTGACAGAATTCCATATTTTTCAGGGTTACATGATTGTTTTGACAGTTTCTTCATAGATGTGATAGTTCGTGTCGTAGTTATATGTTATGCAGAATTTTGTAGAAAATTTTGTACACAATTCTGTGCTGTTCATACTAATCTCAGAATAAACTCGTATCTCGGTAGCATTCTTGCAAGGATACCTCCCCATTTTGTATAAATATATAATCTATTCACGATTGATTTGCCATTCAACAGGCTGTGGAAATCTGGGGGAATGTGTGGTATCATTGAAATTTGTCAATTAATTAAGTTGGGTTATGGTAGTTTTTCTTGATGGAGGTTATGTTTTTTGAAAGCAGGCAATGTTGCCGGTGGAGCTTGTTTGTTCATTTAACGTCCGCCTATTGCTGCTCAATATTGGTTTATAATACTTAGATATAATAATGATTTCATTATAAATAAAATAATAACTATAATTTAAATGTTGTCGTAACATATTCCAAATACATATTGCTGTTCTTTTTACGAGAATTCTGAACTCAAATCATATGTATACAGAGCATATTCCACGCCATTCTTTGTTGTCCTATATTTAGGTCTTGCAGCAAATTAAGAAGAATTAACGTCCATGCCGCTCATGTTTCAAATTGATATTATGGTAATCCAATGGTTGACTGTGTGTCTCTGGTGCTAAGAGACCCAAGTTCGTATTCCACTGAGGTCAGTGTTTTTCTCGGGCGGGATAAAAACTGTAAAACACTCATTCACAATTTAGATGCCAAAAGAATATCCCCTACCCTATTCCACCTTCATGCTATCACTAGAAGTATCTGAATCATCGGCACCCTCCGATTCTGAATCAGATTCACCAATTGAAATAATGAAAGGAGGAATATTTTCAAACGATAAATTTCCCTTGTGTTTTCTCCAGTCTTCCGAAATAAGTTTTTCACAATGCCCATAGTTGCGCTTTTTCAAAATTTCGTCAGTTACGTATCTTTTATTTCCGTCTGCTGTAAAAGGTTTAATTATCTCCCAATGTTTTTTCTTAGTAATTTTGCCCTGAATTTCGACTTACTAGATTATTTTAGAAAAGTAGGGGACTCTAGCGCTGGCAACAGGGCAATTTCATTTTGACATCAATCAAATAATATTTAAGAAAAAAAAAACACAGCCTGCTGGATGGCAAATCAATCGTGAATAGTGTATATGCAGTTAGTCAAAAATTATTCATTCAACCTTTATGAAAAAGTTTGTATATTTGTGCTGTACAGCTGTAATAACGTCTTTTTGGACTTATATTTATTATTATTATTAATTGTTTTTATGTCCCTGAATCTACACTCATTGGTTAACTAAGAAACTGTACAACAGGCCCAAGACATTGCTAAAAACTATAACATTTGTTTTTGTTTTTTGGCTCCTTTTATAGTTTTTACATGAGGTAATGCCTCATTTGTCACATTCTAGTTTTAATTCTGCTTAGTTCATTTACACATACACTTTGGAAACATTATGAATTATAATATTTACTAATTGCAATAGCTACCTGATTTTGCTTGTGCTGCTACTCGACCAGCATCCTGCATTTGGATTTTTAATAACTCCATGGGTGTCGTGATGATTATCTGGCAAAATCCTGCTAAACCTCCTGCTAACATTTGTCTTGTTAATGAAAGTGGTCTGAAATCATTTCCGATAAGTAGGTCAGAAGTTGTAACATGCCCTGCTAAATATTTACCCTTGTCCTGGATGTAATTGATACCTAAAGAAGTCGTTGGCTGCTAATTTTATTGCTTTTTCGGGTGTTATAAGAAGAATGTTGACCCCCGAACCTCTGTACATGCCAAAATAACCTTCAGCTTTGTATGTTTTCCGGAAACAGTCCAACCTGTTGAATATAATTTAATAAATAATTAAATTGTTGTTTGAATTAGATTACTCCGTAGGTAATTATACATAGCAAATTAAATTTAAACGAGAAGGAATTATGTATATGAGACCATACAATTAATTCTTCAAACTATTTATGATTTTACAAAAAATACTTTAGGCAAAAATTGTTTCAATCAGTTAGAATCATACATTATTTTGCTATTGCATTTATAAATTTGATTAATTTAATAGAATCCAACCTGATGAATGTAGTTTAAAAGAAATAAATCATTTTAAGAATTAAATTATTCAGTAGGTAAATAAAATCCAAATGAGGAGGAATTATGTATATAAATCTATACAATTACTTCTTTAGAGTATTTACGATTTTACACAAAAGCAAAAATTGTTTAAAATATTTTTATAGAATCTTGCATTTGTTTGAAATGCCATTTATAAATTTGATTAATATAATTAAATCTATGGTCACTCTGGCTACATAAATAATTAAAAAGCTAATATATGCGTTTGAAATTATGATATAGATATAATATTATTAATTTTATTTATAAAGGTTAACAAACTGCATCATGTACCTTAAAAATATGCAAAAATGTTTGTGTCAAGTGTACACACAGATGCATATGTAACAGAATTAGTTAAACCATGTGGAGAATGTAATATAAAAAGTATATACGTGCTCAAACTATGAACAGGGAATGAAAGATCTGTATTTATCATGTAGGTATTATATTACATGCAATGCAGATTCTTATATTTATAATGCTCGCAATGCTAATTGCTTCCATATGCTTAGTTTAAAAGAATGTTATTAAAACTGCCAATAAAAATATAGTTGCAATTTTATTTTTGAAAAGCCAACATGTTGGGAAAAGATATGTTAAAAAAAAATTTATACATTTTTCTGTTGCACATTCATAAAGTGGCCTGTTATTGTGCCAATTACTACACATATTCAGTGTAATTATAGCCATATTTACTAATTGTTAAAATACATAGACGTTGGAACTTTGAAATATTGGACACAGTATTATACAATATTGTTTTATATAATAGATTAACACGAGTAAAACTTAAAAATTGTATTTTCCTAATAGAAAAATCGACATAAGTAGTAAGCACAACTGTAATTAATCTTCTATACAATAAGTTACTGGCACAAATTGGTACCAGCAGAGTCTCCTATTATACCTAATTCATACCTTATTATTAAGTTTAAAACAAATAAACGATACATAGTAATTAGTCGTATAAACTACCTCTATATCTTTAGTTCTTTTGGGTAATAATATTTATTTTTTTATTCTAAATACTATACTCATAATTTTTTAGATTATTCTTACCTACTTTATAAAATTTCGTTTCTTATCAAAGTAATTAAAGTTTTAAGTCAGAAATAAAATTTAATTGTTATAAATAAAGTACACCATTAATTAGTACTGAAAGAAATAATTATAAAATACTGAAAAAACAATTATGGAATCTGTGTTGGAATACAATATTGCTGATATCAAACTAGCTTCTATGGTTTCTTTTTACTCTTTAATACATATTAATTTCTATGGCATATACTACATAGTACTTTATTTTAATATTTTGCATCTTATTTTTCACTTAAACGTCTACATATACAGGGTTTCACAACAAGTGCAAAAAAAAACTATGGTATTTGGTAGGTGAAGTCAATTTGAGTAAAAAATGTCTAATGAATGTAAGTGTAATTTT
>JABXWE010104495.1:0-10499 GCA_014611495.1 Limonius californicus | reverse complement strand
CATTTCTTTTGTTTGGATGTATCTTTTCCATGCTGTCTTCTTTTCCTTTACTATTCTTCTTATTTCTTCTGTCCACCAGCTTGTCATTTTCGTGTGTTTGTTATGTTTTCTTGTCCCACATGTCTTTTCCGCTGCTTTCTTCAGTGTTTCCTTGAAGGTTGTCCATCTTTCCTCTAATGTCCATGCAGCTTGGAGGTTTTCCTTTCTTTGTAGTTCTTCGTCTATATTTTCTGGTATTTTACTCTTCTTTCTGCATTTGTGAGTTTGTTTATTGCCAACTTACTATAGTTTCTTCCTTCTTGATTATTGGTTAGCCTGGTGTGGTAATTTGTTGTTACTAACCTGTGCTGCGTGCCGATTTCCGCTTCTTTCTTTGTTTCCGTTATTTGTATCTTCTCTGCTAAGTCTTGTGTGTACGTTATGTAGTCTATTATACTTTTGGTTCCACGTTCTTCTGCTACAAAAGTATATTTGTCCTCTAAGGGTTGATTCCATAACATGTTTCCTATTAAAAGTTCTAGCAGTTGTTGTAGGTTCGAGTAAAAGTCTGCCATTTCCTGCTCAGTTGTTCCTTCTACGGGTGCATAGATCTGGATAATGTTTACTGTTTCTTCAAGTTTTATAGTTATTGCTACCATTCGAGAGTTTATGGTCCTGACCTCACTTATTCTTTTGTTTATTTCCTCAGTTGTTATTATGCCTACGCCTTCCTTCGCTCTTTGTTCCGGTGCCACTCCCTAATGTAGTGTATGGTTATTTGTTAATCGTGTGCTTCCCTTACCTTTCTTCTTTGTTTCGCTAATCCCAAGTATTTGTATGTTGTTTTTGTTAATTTCTTCCGTTAGTTCTATTTCTTTCCCTGATAGTGTTCCTATGTTCCAAATTCCTATGCCTATCCTTTCATTTTGCGTTTCTTTTCCTTTATTATTACATGTACTATTTTTATTCGTGTCCTTTTTCATGCCTTGTTCCGTTGCCTGTATCCTTGTAGTAATTTGCGGTCTGATTAATTTCTTTTTAAGTTTTTTGGAATTGTACCAGTGCCTCTGTTCGTTTTGGTTATTTTGCATAGCCTTTCCTGAAGTTCTTCGTCGGGAGATCTCTCGCTGATCGTTCTTCCTCCTGTCCTTTCTTTTGGTGTTTCTTCCTTTTCGCTTTCTAATTCGGGTTCTTTTTCAATTTCCTCCAGTTGTTCTAGGTAGAAGTCCTCTCCATTAATTATTAGTTTGTTATATCTCAAGAGTACATGGTTGACCACTAATACTAAAGATATTATTGTTTATTTCTATTTGTTATTTGCTGTTGTAGTTTTGTTCTAATTGAATCGGCGATTTAGCTTAAATATAACAATATTGAGTTGCTACTAAAGTGACTCAAAATAGGATAAAATTAAGGTTCTCTATTGTCACCGTAGCTACGTTAATAGGCTTCCAACAGCTCGTAGGTAACATATCCAAGATTATGTGGGAAATATCACAAAAATATAAGAACTTATGATAAAATACGGTAAAATCAATCTACTTCTATGACATATGTGGACTAAATTTTGTAAAAATGTTTCACCTTATTACAATCTGCCATCCTCTGAGCACATAATAAACACAACACCATTCTCAAAATATATCTATTTTTTTACAATCAGAACAATGCTCTGTTACCAATTTACATTATCGTATATTATACGTATTGTCTTTCACATTGACTGCAGTTTACTTTACAGCATTTAAGTAGACGGCCCTAGGACAGGGAAACGAATATAATGGTTTGTCGATATAAAAAAGTAGTTTATTTGTTGATTGCCAGGTCGCCTTAAAATCCCCATTAAAAACGAAATATCTTGGTTCTAAATGATTTTAGTAATACATGAGTACTGCTTGTTTTTCAATATAAATCATATTTTATACTATTTTCAAATTGAAAATTTCCTGCCATTTCGACTTAAATCGAAAGTGATATTATAATAATTGAATTTCAGCTTAGAAATTACTGTAAAAATTATTGAGGCTGCATGTTCTAACATTACAAATAAAAACAATTATGCAGACACTGTATATCGCATGCCCAGGAGCTTTACCAATCTTGATGAAACTTTCTATGTTTACTTATCTCGAAATAAACATTTCAAGCTATTTAATGCTCAAAGACCAAGCAAATTACAAAGCGGTAAAAGCAGTAAAGTGTCAGGCAAGCTAAATGGTCTCATATGGAGAAACAAATATTTAAACACCTAGGCTGTGAGACGTATTTTAATTTAATTTACAGAGATGCGAGGGGTATATCAAAAACTCAGCGAATCATAGAAACATCAGAATTGAAGATCCGTAAGAAGAAGGACCATAATTGGTAAAAATATTAATGAACCACATTAACATTGAGAATATAAGTTGACATCGTCACGTACAGTTATTAAACTGTTGGTAAAATCACTAAAACTGGATTACACAAGTGGAATTATCATATTTCCACAATGGAAGAATACCGAATTATTTCTTTGCCCAGATATACAGTGGGTCCCAAAAGTTATTGTTTATTTCACAATTTATATGGCTAAAATTTTAGTACCACGGATTTCTGTAATACTGATCTAGTGTGGTACATCGTTGAACATCGTTTTTAACAAATTATTATTAGTAACTTGTTAGTTTATTACTGTGATATTGAAGTTATTGGCTTCTAATCCTTATTCCCATCGTAATTCACAAGTGATTCACAATGCCAATGCTAATTTCAAATGAAGAATATGCAGATATTCATAATGTTTTCGGTCTGTGTGATGAAAATACTTTAGCAGCACAACAAGGATATCGTAGAAGGTATCCCAATGGAAGACCGCCTATGCGTGCAGTTTTCTTTAATTCACATTGTCAGCTGAGGGAACATGGCACTTTCAATACAAGACATGCAGTCGGCCAAGGAATTGTCCGTTGTCCCATAAGCAATCATGAACAAGTTCTTGATTTATTATAAGAAGATCCGTTTTTAAATGTACGAAGAATTGCATTTCATACTGGAATATGTAGAAACCAAGTTTTATTGAAGCTTGTTTAAGATTTTGTAATTGGGTACAAAATAATCAACACCTACCGCATATTTTATGGACCGATGAAGTTTCTTTCACACGAGATGGCATCAATAATTATCATAATTTTCATGAATGGGCTGCAGAAAATCCTCATTTAAGAAGACCCTTGCATTTTCAACATAGCTTTAGTGTTAATATGATAATATGGTATTCGTAATGATCGTCTGGCTGGATCATTTGAACTGCCACACTGTTTGAATGGTGCAATATTTTCTAGATGTGCCATTAAATATTAGACGTGCAATGTGGTATCAACAAGATGGGGCACCAGCACATCAATATCTTCTTGTTAGAGCTTGGCTTAAAGCACATTGGCCACCGCGTTCGCCGGACCTGACCCATTAGATTTTTATCTTTAGGGTCATGTGAAACAGATTGTTTATGCAACTGAAGTGCACACGTTAGAAGATTTACCGCAACAAATACAGCAGGTTGCCGATTATTAGGAATAACCCATCAACCATATTAAGAACGCACCGATCTCTTGTGCGACACGATCAAAGCGAACACAATGGAGATAATTTTTGAACATTCTTGTAAATAAAGTAATAAAAACATATTAAAAAGATTTATTCCATAAAATTCGTTGAATTAAAATTTTAGTTACATATATTATGAAATAAACAATCACTCGTTAACGGTTACGTTTAGGACATATGTTCATATGGAAATATTGCCGGTATGTTTTCGGACACCCTATATGTCGCCTTGAGAAATATGTAGATCACAAAGAACCAGAAAGAAGATGAAGAGAATCTATGTGAATTGGTTTCTGGTTAACTTAAATACGAGGATCATTAAAAAAGTTTCTGGAATGATGTAAAAATGATATTAGTCGTTCTGTGATGAATACATATTTCAACGATCCGTTTCAGCTGTCTTGTGAACAGTAAATGTCAAGTCATTCTGTTAAATAGTCGTTTGCAGTTTATAATCTGAGTATGTGTATACTTAAAAAAGAAAATACTGAATATCGTCCTACAGCTGACAATTGTGTTTAAAAATGTTTTTCAAAAGCGACGATCCATTGTAATATGGAAAATAAATTGCATGATTCTTCGTTTTCAACCGTGTCTAAGTGGATTCCTATTAATACATTTAAATCTGATCGTGAAAGTCAACTCTCTCGGTAGTCATATAAAAAATACATTGTACAACGTACAACAACGGTTTATGGTGAAGAACTCGAAATACGCACAACGACTGTTTATGTTCATACAAATATGAAAACCACGCGAATAGAAGTAGATTCACTTTGCTACTACATCCGCCTTATCCACCCGACTTAGAGCCTTGTGGCTTCCATCTATTCCCTGGGCTGAAAAATATTTCCTGGTGGGTAAAACTTTTTGTTGCACAGTAAAAGTTAAACAAACTGTTGAAAATAGTCTACCGACCTTGATAAACCGAAGTTTCGTGAGGGTGTAATGATCTTGATGCAAGAGAATGCTAATGAAAAATTAAAATAGTTTTTAAACTATATAAACCATTTTTCTAGTTTATTCCTGGAACATTGCAATTGAGCCCTATACTTATTCTTGCTATGTAGACAAATTTTTTAATATAATAAACTTGCAAACGAAAGATAATATTAATTACACAAACTCTAACTGCAGTTCTGCAACCGACAATTGTTTACTGTTTATATTATAAATATAATTCATGTACATTTTGTACACATGACGAAAATATGATATTTTACCAAGTAGATTTCTAGAATTGGGATTTACTTACATCCCCGAAAAAAAATTTTTTAGGATTTTTTACTTATTATGAAGGCAGGCCACCAGGTTTTACAGAGCGCTCTCACAAACATTACAAAGAAGTGCTTCGTGCTTTCGCACACACACAAACGTACCTTTTATAGTTTACTGAAGCATTACACCTTCTTGCCATGTACTTCAGCCACAAACTGTGGAAGTGCTTTATTCAGCAGCTCGTCTAACAACGAGGTTTCATCATTATGTGCTTGTTGTGTGTAGTTGCGTTCTTTATGATGAGCCACTTTATATTAAAACAGAAAGAAGTAGGCTAAAATTATCACACAAGAAAACCGTTGAACCTTTGTATTTCTATTTAAAAACACACTACATCGTTGCAATTGCTTTTGCCCTATTTAAAAATAGTAATTTACATAATAAAACTAAATTAAAAATAATATAATAATAATTTAAAGAAATATTTTACGAAAGTAGGTTTAGTATTTAAATTGTGGCTTTCTAATGTGCCTAACTAAATTGTCAAACTATATTTTTCCATATTTCCATCTACAGTTATATAACATCCATGTTAGAATAGCGAATAGTGTTGCTTCTTATACTTGACTATTGCTCTTGTAAAATAATAGAATTCAAAAAGATGAAAATAAAATACGGATCACTTTTTTGCCTCACGGTATTGGCGCCCTATAATATTTTCAGATGAGTCCAAAGATACTGTCTCGAGTAAAGGTGGTCTTACTCTAGTTTGGATACGGCCTGGGAAATACTACTTATCTGCTACAATGGTAGATACCTACTAAATGTTTTCTGGATGGTTTCGTTATAGTTTGGGGCGCCGCCGCGCCGTTACAATAAACAGTAAAACTGTTCTGATTATCGTTCGAAATGGTAGTATGATGACCCGACAAAACCTAACAGAAATACTGAATGCTCAAGTAGGCTCTTCTGCGCGCAATACAGATCCAGATTTTCTGTTCATAGATAACAGCGCTTGCCCCTATGTTACCCATGTAATCAACGATTATCTTCGTGATCAAGAAAGTCGAACCATGGACTGGCCCGATTGTAGCCCTAATCTAAATCCCACAGAATATCTTTAGGATTACTTAGGGAGAGCTATCACAACTCGTCCAAACTTACCATGATCATCCAAAGACTGTAAATCGCCCTTCTAGAAAAATGACAATGTAATCCTGAAAAAGCTATACGAATACTTATTCCTAGCATGCCACGACGTTGCAGTGCTGTTGTAAGAGCCAAAGATGGCACCCCTCACATAAATATGTAAAACATTTCTGTAAATACTTGTGCTGTGAAAAGATAAAAATTGTGAAAACACAATACCCGAATTGATTTTTGACATTGTTCAATTCTGCAGACTTTATGCAATAGATGTTTACTTTTTTGCAAAATGGTATGTGTTATCATGAAATCTGATGACCCCTATTTTATTCTGAGCAGTGTATATAGAAAATTATCAGTGAGCTTATTGCATTTCCAATATTATAGCAGATATCCCTGTGTGTGATTCCAAATATAACTCACGAATTAAACATTGGACATACGAAAATATAGTATATACATGTATTAGGTCAATGATAACCTCTGTTACTAGAAAACGTCGTAAATGGAAGAATAACAATTTTCTGTATCACCTGATACCCATTTACTTGATAATTTAACACAAATAATATTGTAATAATAATTGCGACAGCAATTGTGCATTGCAGCAATAGCGTAGCGGTTAAGATGCTTTCTTCGTAGGTGCAAGATCTGACATTCAAATTCAGACTAGCTGTAATGATTTATGTTTTGTATTATTTAATGCAGCCGTATAATAAGGTTTATTTTACTATAACAAATAAATTGTACTCTAATTTCTGATACTTCCTTACTTCAATTTTGAATTGGGTGTATACATAATATATCAATTATCAGGTAAAACAGCTATAAAGCTAAAAATGTCCCAGTTTGTGTTAATTTTGTTAAGACTCAAACCGATTGTTTATATTTAACATACTTTACTCTCCTGTTTAATATGGACAAAAGTCAATAACTTCTATTTATAATATGCTTGTCAGTATTTTAGCTGTAAAATGTTAGACCGTATAACTTCTCATATATTCATGTATATTCAGTCTGTTTAAATTACAATTCGTTATATAATATTAACAGTTAAGAATAACTTTTGGTTAATATGACCAAAAAGCTTTAAGCTCCTGTTAAATTACGGAAGTACATTGAATACCGAGTTCGAATTGAAGATCGGTCCTGCAAAACAAGATTGTTACAGCTACGCTATTGCGGCAAGGCACAGCAATTGTCGACAAGACATACATCGGTTTCAGTATTACTATACAATTACTATAAATTCATATTTTATTACGCTCATTTATGATGTAAAAATCTCTTCGACTAACACAAGGAGGAGAGTAAACGCTTAGAGAAAGAAAGTGTTGAATGCAACAAAACACAGGGCAAGTCAAAATAACTGGACGAAAACAGATAAACGGCTTACGGGGAATTGAACCTACCTTTTTGTGCTTCCATCTTACCTGAATATTTCTTACAAAATACATGCTAATTATATATTAGATAGAAATATTTATACAGTTACATACTAAAATGTTCAAACAAATACCAGACTGGGTCTATCTATAAATTGAATATAACCAAAAGGCTTCGAGACGTGCCCATCTATTGCTTCCACCGCTCCTGACCACGAAATTTATAATAAAATTTAAAGACAAATAACGTTGTCAGCTTTTCATAAAGCAACTACAGTTAATTATACTTACCAAAGAATTATTAACAGAATGTTGCTTTATTTCGTGAAGTTCTAAACTTCTATTTCCCACAAATCGAGGCATTTTCTGTACAAATAATCATTACTGACAATTTGCACTAACAATTGTGTATATGGAAACATTTTACCTTTATTCGATGATAAAATTGCATTAAATGCAAGATAGTTAGTTTTAACTTGATGGGCGCTCCTGGGTGGTGAAAGATAGAGAGAGACGGCCATGTCAGTTAATGGTGACGTCAGCAATTTTGGTCAATTGGGTTGCAATAGATTACATCTTATTTTGCCATGAGGATTGTTCTAAAAATATCGACAAACTAATCTTTTGAATATCCCACAAGCGATTAACAGAGGCACAGAGTTTTTGTTTACACGGCAAATCGTCACAAAAACGTTAAAAGAGTAAAGGGGTTAAATGTTATCCGATTAAGGCGAAACGAGAAGCCACACGGTATTCTCCATTAAATTATTGACTACTGTATGTAGTTCATCCGACTTTGTCGGCGATAGAACTTTAAATTACTAAGACAATTATTAACCACAACCCTGTTTTCATGCGTCACTAAGAAAAAAACGTCTGTTCGCTTTAGAGTTTTAGGCTTGACTTCTTTATTCCCTTAAAATAAACCAACTAGCCGGTAGAAATTCTCAGAATGAGCCGCTGCTATTAGCTATTACCCTCTTCATAATTCCTAGAAATACCTTCGAAAATGCTAACATATGTCAATACACATACCAATAATAACATTTTGGGATAACAGAAGGTGGCGTAAGATGCTCTATTTAAGAATTAAAGTTATGAAATTAATTTAGTAAACCTTCTATTCAAATTCAAATGTGAGAAAACCAGACCAACAATACAATTTGTGATAAATTTTCAAATAAAATGGTATCAGATGATAAAGAATATTTGAATTTTTCCATTTACTGTGACTTCGAGCAATACAATGTATCCATAAACGTAATTACGTTTTCGTAGTTCCTGTATTAAACGCCTGTATTCCAATGGAAATAATAACATACGTATTATTGGCTAATTAAAAGCCAGCCACCCTGTATATCTATAGATATTAGGTAAGGTATTTTTATAAATACAAGTGTTGTAACTTTAATAAACCGCTTCTGATATTCAATTTTTACTCGTGACACAATTCTACTGTATATCTTGCTTTACTAGGATGTTGCAATCAAGCAGTGTATTTATTTTCTTATGTTTTACATAAAAATCCAAATACCTACATACAATGTAAAGGTGAACGGATGTTATTTTACTCCGGCACACTAACGAAAAGAACGTAATCCCATTAGCTCGATCGATGCCATTTGTATATTGCTTTTAGCAATATTTTTTGTTTATTCACAAATGCTAAAGGGAACCTGATTTAGCAACATAAGCGCTCCGGATCGACTCTAGCTCAGTGTAATCCCCTTAAGAACGGTACCTGGATTAAACTTATGAATACGTAATGTCAAAGTCCACGAAAAGTAGACGGTCCGCCATTACTTTAACATTACATCTCCCTTTTCTTTACCTCTGTCCCGTCTACGCTTTATTTACTTGCTCGTTTGCAAATAATAATTAACCGCTCGATGTATATAAAGTGTTGGTAATATTTTTCTTCCTTTTAGATTGGCGTCTCTTTTATCAGCCCCCCTTTTTGCTCTTTTATTTATGTTAGCCGGTGAAGCGAGAGCAGTGATAAAATTAATTACAACTGAAGATCCTTTTATTTTAAAATGCAGATACTGCTTACTTCATTTGCTTTTAAGTTTATTTCTCTTTGTGTATTTGATTAAAAAGTTAAAATAATTATTGCTGCGGCTTATACATTCGTTATAATTATCTAATTAAAAAGAAAGTGGGCTTTGCTTCGCAACAAACTTTGCGATTTCTTTGATTTGCGAACTTAATAAGATAGTTAAAATTTGATTAGTTAAGGTTTTGTTCTTTAGAAAGACAAATATCAGAAAACATAACTTAGTTTCAGCTGTAAATTCGATTCGTTATTGCTATTCTTTCCTGTTTTTTTCCATTAAAAGGATAAGTAAATTATTACAGAATCGATCGTTGAATCCAAACGAATTCATTGGCCATTAGGATTTTATTACAGACTACCAAAGGCATTCCCGTCGCATTCACACAATGTAGTAAATTTTGTTTCAAGCTTAGTTTATAATAAGGCGCATTCGCACAGAGTAAAAAGTATGGAGACACATTTCCTGTCGTTAATATTCATTTTAGTAAAAAGTCTCAGCTAAAAGATTTTCAGGAACTTCTGTCTAGATAGTGAATTATAAAAAACTATATTTTTATTTTAAGGTTATACGAATATTATCGATCTTAATAAAGGAATACAATTTGCACTTACACTATTAAAATTAATTTGCTTTAGGTATGATTAAGTAATTTCTATTGCAACGACTAAAATCATGATTACTGTAGATCATCCTGTGTTATATTTTTACGCGAGTTCTTTTAAAGTATCAAAATAGGTGTTACGAATTTAGTTTGTCAGTTCTAATTGGAGAAAATACATCCAGACAAGAAACCCCAGGTGCTGTAAGGAATATAAAAACATAAGAACAATCGTCAAAGAAAGCATAAAGGAAGCAAAAGTCAAGTATTGAGTACAATTTGGAAACACTATGAAAAACGCATATTCAGCGAATCAAAAACTATTCTATGGAGTAGTTGAACATATGAGACAAAAAAAGGAAGTGCTAATTAAGAATATTAAAGATGAACAAGGAAGACTATTGAATGATGGAAAAGAAACAATGGAAAGATGGAGAAGATACTTTATGACACCTCTGAAAGGAGAAGATATGAAACAAGATAAGACAATAGAAAACAACAGAGAAGACCAAGATAATACAAGAAATAAAGCAA
>JABXWE010104494.1:0-26624 GCA_014611495.1 Limonius californicus | reverse complement strand
TACCCACCCACAGACAGACATTTTTTAAAAACCACTTTTTTGGGTTCCTAGAGACCCAAAACGGATATTTCCGTTAAAATCTCGATTTCGAAAATTTTCATGAATTCAATACTTACCCTATACCTATAAGGTATGGGAAAGTAAAAACTCCTAAATTTAAAATAAAACTAACTTTAAGAGGTGTATAATTGGTCACCTATCTACCTGCAATGACTCGCCAGGATATTCAAGTTCGTAGAATTGCTGGCAGTATAATATAATATTATAATGTACACTTTAGTAACTAAACTCAATAAAATATTGCATTTAAAGGAATAGTTTTTCTGTAAATAAATTTATATTGCAATAATTCTAGCTAATATATTCCAAAAAATATATCCCAGCTCGGTATCTTTACTAAACGTATTTTAGCACACTGCGATATGCAGCCTCCATAGCTCAGGGGTTAGAGCACTGGTCTTGTAAACCAGGGGTCGAGAGTTCAAATCTCTCTGGGGGCAAACTTTTTTTTTCTTTTTTTCTCATCAATATTTGTAATATTCGCTTCCGTAATTATCAGGAACATGATTAGATCGTAGCAATGTGGTGTAGGTAAATACAACATAATTGAATAACCATCTACAGGACGTACCTCCCACTCCCATAACGATCGGGCCTGCGTACGAAAGGTTGTTTAGATGGAACCCGCGAGACTCGTTCTTTATTCGAACGGTGTGGTTTCCGCGGATTTCTTGAGCAACGGAAAGATGGTCCGCGTAATAACCTGCAACAAACATTTAAAATTTCAGGATGTTCAAATTCATAACGAAAAATTAATAATAAGTCCTTTTAACTCAACATATTCAGGTTGGAATGACAAGGAATCGTTTGATTATATTTGATATGCACTAATCGAAACCAGTGGCGTAATTGCGTTAAATTTTAAAACATTTTTATTACAAATTTTAGCAATGTTTTTGCTTTCTGCATGTGCTAAATTAATTTTAAATTGTTATTTGGTTATAGTGGATGACATTACAAGGAATCATTTTCATTTATTTGTTATAAACTAGCGAAACCAGTAGGGTAGCTACATTAAATTTAAACGCCCTTTCATTACAAGAATTAGCAATGACTTTACTTTCTGCAGCCGCTAAATTCATTTTAAATGGAAAAATAAAATAAATTGCGTATAGGAAATGATTGCGGGGAGGCAGTTCCGCACCCGGCTGCCACTTTAACCCTGTTTGAAGCAGTTAGTGAGGTGGCGCGCTAACCCTGGGATGTTTCAAATAGATGTATGGGTATAGTGGTTGATATTACAAGGAGTCATTTTAATTTGTTTGTTCTGACCTAACGAAGACAGTCGCGTAGCTACGTTAAATTTAACGCTGTACTTAAACTACCGTTAAACGGTCGTCTACTAAAATGCCGTTAATAGATACGACGTCATTGAAATGACGTGTTTTTTTATTGGAATGCCGTTCGCTTCGTGCATTTTCATGGTCGAATTGACGGCATCTTATTCTATTGCCGTTGCTGCACATTATCGGCACTACCTACTTCATGTTATTTTGGTCGCATTGCGTTCAGTTTTTTAATTATTATGTTAACAATTTGTGCTAAATACTAACGGCGTGAATCTGGATGTTAATGGTATACATTGGGGTTAGGTTAGGTTGGGATAGGTTAGGTTAGGTTACTTTACGTTAAATTAGGTTAGGTTAGGTTAGGTAAGGTTACGTTAGGTTAGGTTGGGACCTCGGTGGTCTAGTGCGAGAACGCATTGGCCACTCGAGATCACAGTAAATGCAGTCGCTCAGTTGGGGCGATCGAATCCCAACTCGGGCGACCGCATTTGCTTAGTTAAGTTTAGGGTGCATGTTGCATGAATGTTTAGTATGTAAGGGACGCCCGCACCCCCCTGAAGTAATGCGAATGCGGTTCCAGGGGGGGAACGGTAGTATGAATGAATGAGAAAATAAAAGGTTAGGTTAGGTTACGTTACGGTAAATTAGGTTAGGTGGTTTTGTAGCGAATGCTATCTGTAGCATATTTTGTAGTTAACACATGTTTGTGTATCATTTTCAATAAAAAAACTCAAATAAAAAATGCCACATTCTATATTTTATCGAAAATAACATTTAGTACTGATAATGTGCAACGGCAATATAATAAGATGCCGTCAATTCGACCACGAAAATGCGCGAAGCGAACGGCATTCCAATAAAAAGCCGTCAAACACGTCATTTCAATGACGTCATATCTATCAACGGCATTTTAGTAGATGACCGTTTTACGGCAGTTTAAGTACAGCCTAAATTTAAACACTACTTTATTACATTATTTAGCAATGATTTTGCTTTCTGCAGCTAATGATGATGCGATGAAATTAAGACGGAATAGTCCGGTATAATGCTCCAGGAAAAAAAAACACTAATATGTTGCAATTATACCCTTCATAAAGGCGCCCTTAAATCATCTTCTCAAATTTTGGGTATTTTATTATTGTATAAACATTTTTTTAATACAGCTATAACAGGGTGTCCCTAAATTGCCCTAAAAACTTCAGGTAAACTTTTTTACATCCGATATAGACCTCAAATTTGCCAACAGGAACTTCCTATCGCGCTTAATTTCCTCATAAGAACCAGTTAAAGTATCTAAAACTTGGCAACACTGTTGAAGCTACTTAGAAAAAAACTAAAATCAGTAGGCCAACAGTTTAAATGTTTAAAGTAAAAATTAGGATACAGCGCTTTGTAAAAAAATAACTTATATCACAGAAAATGTTCAAAATTTCTGCCACAACTTCACGGCATTTGACTGCCCGTGTAACGATGGCCTGTTCGACACGCTGGAGCATTGCGTCATTAACGGTTGCTGCTGCTTCATGATTACGAAGTACTAGCTATTCTTCATTTTCAATTGGCGTCACATACACCATGTTTTTTAAATGGCCCCACAAGAAGAAATCCAGTGGTGTTAAATCTGGGCTTCTTGGAGGCCAGACCACTGTACTTCCGCGGCCGATCCATTTTCTTAGATAAAATTCCCTCAGCCAGTTTCTCGTTCTAACCGCATAATGGCATGGCGCCCCGTCCAACCGCATCCACATATCGCGGTGAACCAATAAAGGGATATCTTCTAACAATGTTGGGAGTTCGTCGTTTAGAAAATTCAAGTAATTGTTAGCATTCAATCGCTAAGGTAGTACAAAAGGACCTACCAATTTGTTATCTACGATTCCTGCCCATACATTGACCGAAAACCTAACTTGATAATTCCCTTCGTGCATGGCGTGGGGATTTTCATGGGCCCAAATATGTTGATTGTGGGAGTTAAAAATGCCATTTCGTTTAAAAGTAGCTTCATCTGTCTATAAAACATTATTTAACAAATCTTGGGTTTCTTCTATGTTGTTGTAACAACCAGTTGCAGAAGGTAATGCGTTTTTCATAATCTTCCTCTAATAAATGTTGCACCCTTACTTTATGGTACGGATAAAGGCCATCATCCTTTATGATCTTGTCAATAGTGGTGTTTGATGCACCAACAACTCTAGAAACAGCACGTACACTAATACTTGGTTTTTTAGTTACCAAATCAAGAACCTCCTCTTCTAAACTATTGCCTCTAACAGTTCTTGGTCGACCTCTATCCCAATGTTGAACAGGAAGGATATTTCCAGTTTCTCGAAATCTGTGATTTGCAGCTCTAATTACTACGTGGCTTGGATATCTTCTATTAGGAAAACGCTGAGCGTAAGCCTCATCGCAGTTTCCCTCACATTCCGCAAGAATCCAAATCATATCCACGTACTCGTTCATGGCATACGCCATAATGATGGTCAAGACACAAGTGAACTCAATAACACGAATTAAAGGCGAATTTAATGCAGAATTCGTAATATCAATTCAAAATTGATTTACTTGACACACGTGTCAAAAAGCAACCAACAGATTTTCGAAATTTTTATCACAGTACCAATGCACCTCCATTGTTGTCAAATTGTACTTCTACTAAAAGTATGATTTTTAACAGTACTTCCAAACGAAGAACTAAATTGCTAATTCAATGTTAATTAGCGGTTTTGAATTAATTTAAGTTTCCTCATTAAGCAAATACTTGTTTTACTTAATTTCTTATAACCATTTGGCTAAAATTCTGCACTAAAGGTATGAACTTTAACACCATCGTACAAGAAAACTAAGCTGCAGAGCAAATTTTTTCTTGCAGTTTTGTCTGAAGAATTCTTAAAGAAAAAAGTTTACCTGAACCTTTTAAGGCAATTTGGGGACACCCTGTATATATATATATATATCATTAGTAGCTTATGAGGGTTAATAGCCACCCTGCATTTTTTTAATTGGTTAGTTGCTATCGATTTCGGACAGATACAAGTCTTGTGGTAATTTACGTTTCAGTCTATGGTGACGATTTTGTCTACCTAAGTTGTAGTGTACCGTACCATCCGACTCGCGTATATTTTTGAAGAATTTGTTAGCACTCGCACTAATATAGTCTTGAACTGTTGGTAATCCTAGTTCATAGTGTAGTTGCACGTTGCGAACATACCATTTACTGCGGTTCTGAGTATTCTGTTTTGGATTCTTTCTAATTTTTCTAGATTGTTTTTGGCTGTGTTGCTCCAGATAGGCGATACACATAGAGCTAGTGGTCTTATTAGTGATTTATACATCAGAATGGCACGCTTAGGTTTTAGCGTCGGTTTTCTATTTATGAGGGGATATAGTTGAGCTAGTCTCGTGTAGCTTTGATTTAGTTTTAGGTTAACATGGAGTTTCCAAGTAAGTCGAGTGTCGAGCAGCACTTCCAGGTATTTCACTGCTGCGTTTATGGGATGCCAGTGGATGGTATTATTGTTTAGTTCTATTCTGTATGGGTTACGAATTCTCCTGAGGGAGAAAATTTTAGGTTGACATTTCGCGGGATTTATTTGGATATTCCATTTATTGAATCATGTGCATATTTGATTTCCTGCTGTTTACAATTTCTCTACGGGTTGGGGACATAACTGTGTTGTACAAGGATTGCCGTATCATCCTCAAAAGTCGCTAAGATTGCATTTATGATTGGAACGTCTGAAGTAAATATATTGAACAGCAGTGGTCCTAGCACGCTTCCCGTGGAACACCTGCTTTAATGGCTTTTGTTACAGATATTGTGGAATTAATGCATACGGCAAATGTTCGATATTCAAGAAAAGAGAAGATTATTGCTTTTAGATGGTTAGATATGTCGATTTTAATTATTTTATTTTTTAATCCTTCGAGTCAGACCTTGTCAAAGGCCTGGGCTACGTCAAGAAACACCGCCACAGTATAGCTTTTATTTTCGAATCCCTCTTCTATTTTCTCTGAGATACGCTGGAGTTGGTGCAGAGTTGAGTACTTTTTCCTAAAACTGAACTGGAGCGGTGGCAATATGTTAAGTGGGGTGACTTCATTCATCAGGCGAGAGTATATAATTTTCTCCAAGAGCTTTGAGAGCGGTTAATAAGCTTATCGGTCTGTACTATGAATCTTCTTTTTGGCTTTGCCCGGTTTTGTGAATAACACTATGTGAGCATGCTTCCATGTTTGTGGAAAGTAACCCAGTCGGAGGCAAGCGTTGAATGTGGACGAGAGGTATACTAGGAATTTCTTATGAGTTGTGTTAAGATTAAGTTTGTGATGAGATCGTGCCCAGGGGATTTTCTCTTTGGGAGCTTTTCTATTGTAGTTCTAAGTTCACTGAGTGTAGTAAGTGTAATCTGTTATCAATGGGGCATCGGTTTCTATATGATTTATTATGAGTGCATGGTGTAACGTGCGATTTCGACGCACAGTGTATATTGCGGAGTTTGTTTCAAATTTAGGCAGGTGGATAGCGTGCTTCGGTTTTTCGATTCAATTTTGGTTTCGCGCATGTTGAGTTTCAATGTCAACTGGAGTTTTAGAATCCTCGAGCCGGCAGAACAATTCTGATACTTGACAAGTGTGTGTGCTTAACTTTCATCGCGGTCTATTTCGACCAAGGATTTATTCCTAATTTTGTTGGAAAGTTCAAGTTTTAAGGGAAATCTTAACCTTGTGGTGCTAGTGAGATTTTCCCTAGGTTTTTAACCGATTTATTACACCCTTGAAGAGGTTTTTCTATTTGCCGATTTACATCTTTGGTAAGCTGAGAAGTTGATTCTTTTTCTTTTACTTTATTTAGTTTCTTGTATTATTTAGGCAAGTTCGTAGCTGTTGAACAATTTAGAGCTGTGGAAAAGTAGTACATACTGCTGGAAGTTTTTTTATACCTACGTCGTAGAATTTGAAGAAGTTTTCAAGTCGTATATTCACCACGGAAAATTTCAAGGCCAAATTCCAAGAGCGATTTTGGAAGCCAGATGTCCGCTCAGGTGTGCGCTGTAATTGGAATTCTGCATCAAAAAGGTCTGTTTTAAATATTCCTTTAAAAATTCAAGGACTCTGAAGATCATCCCACAGAATACGACCAAATAACTATTGTTTTATACACTTTCAAATTATAACATTTATACCGAACAAATTTTACAGCTAATTCATTTATAAATTTAATACTTATTGCATTTTGTAACTTTTGTAAACGGTCCGCATATTTCGAGGTTCTGATTTAATTTTTATTGACGCTGAAATTCAATAAGGGAGGATATTGCGTGAACTATTAATTTTGTAGATGCGCTTATACCTCAATAGTAGGTATTTAATTCTTAGTTTACCTAATCGAGATCTCGTTTATCGTGAATTAGGCGGGTTACCTATTGATTAATCATTTTGCGAAGCTATTTTGCGCTTCTTATTAATTTAGTCCTTATTGACGCATTATCGTTTTCCCCAGGATTAAATTTAATCATTATACGAATCATTAAATCAGACAGGGATGTTTGTGGTCTGTTCTTTATTTGAAAGATATTTATACTATATATATTTGTGACCAATTTGGGGTCAATATTTTGAGATATTAATGAACTATTTTATTTGATCAAATCTTCATATTTAACTGTAATTTTAATTTTTTTTCCATTTATTGATTATACTCGAGAATTACGTCAAGTATTTTGTTGTTTTATTGTGTCTTGTAATTATATGAAAGACTTTAGTGTTATCAGTAAGGTAAGTCCGTTCTCTCAGGGAGATTCCTGTTTATCTACGTCATCTTCGAGCCAAGGGTTTATTTTTCTAAACAGGTGGCGCCTACATATTTTGAACCCTTCCTTCTCCGACCGACGCTGGTCAAACCCTTGTCTAGATACCTGGACCTTACTGGTGTTGTCATTAGATATTTTTTTTTGTGTAGGAAAAATTATTTCCTTCACTGTGTCGCCGTTCTTTTAGCTGGGCGTCACAATACAGAGAAAACCTACAGATGGAGCCCGTAACAAAGAAAATAGTGGAAGGACAACTAAGGTCGTTCCGGCATGTGTGCCGCATGCAAAGGGACAGAATAACAAAAATAGTATTTGAAACGCAAGTGCCGGGAAACAATAAAAGAGGAAAGCCCAGGAAAACATGGCAAGAGGGAATACGAGAGGCAGCAGCGAGCAAGGGAATAATATGGGAAGGAATAAAACAAGTGGCCCAGGATAGGAAATTATGGAAAGAAAAGTGCAGAACGGCAACAACCTAACAAACTCAACTCCACCCACTTTACACCTAACGGTAGAAAGGCGTAGGATTAAGTAAGCAATATGGCTTAGTACGAAAAATGTCATATTTGTTTAAATTTTGGGAGTTATTTTGTTGTTTTTTACAGTACGATTCATATTCTAATGTCATGTAGTTGTTTAAGTTTATCTGTTTACTTAAAGAAATAATAAATATTTTTGGTATAATAAATGTTTAAAAAGTAGTATGATTTATAGATATTATATGAATAATTTTGAATTTTGGCCGGCTTAAAAATATTAGCGTTTTTGGTCTAGGAGTCTGTCAGACTCCATTCAGCTTAAATGATTGAAATTTAGACGTCAGCAGTTAAGGATTAATGACAAAACAGATTATTTCAAAAATATTTTTATTTGTACTTCTATTCTTGTATTATTCTATATATTGTTACGAACCCAATTTCCAGAATTATAAATTATTTTATTATTGCTTCATAGCTGTTGGAATGCGACTTCAATTATTTGCATACACAGGTGTGTTGCAAGCAATGAGCTCATTTTTAACTCAGCATAATTAAAGCACATTTGATTATTGAATGAAGCAATGAAATAGGAATGCGCTTGATAAGGTAAATTAAGAAATATTCATGTAAAAGCTTATGGGTGCAAAAATGAATTAATAAAAAGGGCAACTTGAGAGTTGAGGGGGGATATAGTAAGAAGAGTCCTGATAGTGAAGTGTCACAGTCAGACCAGGGTTGACAGTTGAAATTTAAGAAAGTTGTATTTCACCCCAACAATGGCTCTGAACATGTTTATCTTCTTGTAAGTAGTTTTTATATATTATTTAGAATAAGTGTAATTGTATGTAGAACGTAGGTAGTTTATTTTATATTATGGGTTAAATTCGAGGGTATAGTTTTTATGGTACACAATGTAGAATTTAAACAGTATCATATTATGCAAAATTAAATTTTAAAATATTTTTGCTAAGAAAAAAATTATGAAAATAGCAAAAGGTAATAAATATTAATATAAATGTAAGTTTAAATTTCATCCGTAGGTTAAGGATACCCCAAAATTTTTTAGAATGTTTTAGGTATTTTGCCGAGTATTTCCACTGTGTTTGTTTATTATGACTAATAAGCAGAAGTACAAGTGTCAAAAGTATAATGAAGAAGAAATAGAAGCAACAGAAGACACCACGTTTACGTTATTTAATGCACGGAAAGAAGATTCAAGAAGAAGAAATACGACTGACAAGAAAACAAGCAGAAACCACGAAGAACGTGTACTGAAGGAGAGACACGCAAACATGGACCAGCCACTCAGCTTCAGAATAGAAGTGGAAAATGAAGACTTATTGACTCTTACGAAAGGAGTCCTAACACAAGCCAGCATGGGTAAAGACAGCTTGACGTCCACAACCTAGCTACGAATCAGCTACGGGCCAGGGAATATTTCCAAAAGCTAAGTATTTTTTTTTTATACCACAAAGAGAATTTTATTTATTTGGGTTTTATAATTGCCGGCATTACTTTACTTACTTTACTTTTCTACTCTTCTAATTTCCTTTAAAACTCGCCCAAATAACTAAAGTTTCTGCGTGTAATTTTATTTTAGGTAATTTTTTACTTGGATTGATGTCGTTACTCATGCTTGCTTCAAATGTATCTTGCCTGTACTTCACGTGTTTTGTACAATGCAAGCTTTTAAATACAATTTAATGCGTATGGACCTTTAGATAATTTTCTCACACAATGATTAAATGAGTATTTGTCAAGTAGAAAGAAGTTGAATAATTATTTTGTATCCCACTGTGCATATAACGCACGCTTGTGGGCTTTTGCTTTGTTATGTTTGCACCAGAGATGTGCCTTGTGAATTGTCTAAAATGAGACAATAGGAGAATAATGAGAATTTAAAGTTATTCAGAATTTTGAGAAAATATAATGTGCATTATCAGAATTAATTGATAATAAGAGAGACATTATAAGTAAATACAGATTAAGTCTTGACAATTTGAGAAATATAAAGGTGTGAGATATGATGTTTGTAATTAGCACTTCACTTTGAAAATTTTGGGTCCATAAAATAAATGCTTGTGAAAAGTAACAATAAATGTTGCTCATATATTTTGTTTAGAAAGAATACAAAGTCAATCTTCTTTCCGAAAAAGTAAAATTTACATATTTGAATTTTGTTAATAATTATTTAAGGGGGATCTCTCTATGTTTATCAAAATGTTTAGGATAAAAATTTATAACTAGTATTAAAGTAAATTACCTTATAATTAACATTAAGTTATTTTTTTACTTCTATGTGACTACACGGTACCACACCGAACCAAAACCACTACGCACGCAACTGGGCCGATCACGAAAAGCTCCCTACAGCACAAACTGGGAAGTCGCAACCAAAATGGAAATTCGCCAAGTATCCGGAAATCCACCTGCCCTAATAGATTTTACGAGGTTCAACAACCACCATCACCCAATTCGCAGTAAACAAACAATCCAGCATACCTACGATAGAAAACAGTACAATCAACTTGAAATAACCTATCCTAATTTCAAACCTATACCTACGATAATAATTCCCTTTACTTAAATTATTTCCTATGCAAATATTTAAATATATTTTTCCTTCCTCAATTATTCCTTGAAATTCCTTGAATATCCGAGACTGGAATACCCTGCTTCTATCGACAGCAAGGAGAATTCACAACAGCATGAACGAATTCCATATTTTTCAAGACAACATGACACCTATAAAACACAGATTCTGCGAAATCATCAAATATAAACCAGTAATTGAAACAATTACTTACTTCTTCTGTAACACCTGAATGGACCATCAAGGAGCGGCAGCGACAAGAAATAGCCTTGGCGGATATTTACAACAATAATTAACAGACATCGAAAACCGGCGACTTCGAATTTTTAGCGAAAGACAATGTGGAACGTGCAACAGTTTATTTGCTGACTTTTTGAATTTTCAAGTGCGTAGTGGAGTGGGCGTGCGCGAGATACTTAGACGGAAGTGATTCACGGACAATTAAAGTGACTTTAAGACTGAATAAATTTGTGAATAGTGAATCAACACTTTGAACATTAATGGACATTATGAATTTATTTTGTGTGGTATCGAACTATTGAGTGTAGTTACCTATTATATTTTTTTAATGTGTTTAGTTTAGTTTTTAATTGTAAACCGGCTCAAGCGTATTAAACGTCGGGTCGACGTTTGCCAAAAGGGGGAGTAATGTTACGAACCCAATTTCCAGAATTATAAATTATATTATTATTGCTTCATAGCTGTTGGAATGTGACTTCAATTATTTGCATACACAGGTGTGTTGCAAGCAATGAGCTCATTTTTAACTCAGCATAATTAAAGCACATTTGATTATTGAATGAAGCAATGAAATAGGAATGCGCTTGATAAGGTAAATTAAGAAATATTCATGTAAAAGCTTATGGGTGCAAAAATGAATTAATAAAAAGGGCAACTTGAGAGTTGAGGGGGGATATAGTAAGAAGAGTCCTGATAGTGAAGTGTCACAGTCAGACCAGGGTTGACAGTTGAAATTTAAGAAAGTTGTATTTCACCCCAACAATGGCTCTGAACATGTTTATCTTCTTGTAAGTAGTTTTTATATATTATTTAGAATAAGTGTAATTGTATGTATTAGAGAATAAATGAATACATTAAATCATTTTATCAAAGGGTAGTTGTTTCTCTGGCGATCCCGGCGATAAGGACAAGAGCTCCTTATCAGTTACGAAACCAAAACGTAACAATATAAGGAAACATTTAGTTTGTAACATCACATCTGAAGAAGCCGCTGTGTCGTGCATCTTGAGTTTTTGTTGTATACAGTGAAGAATTATGGAGATATCTTTCGTGGACAGTAACAACGGAAAACGTTTGTTAGTGGTTAACAAGTACACCTTTTCAAAACAGAATGTGTTGAAGAGTGGCGAAGTGTTTTAGCGTTGTACAACAAAATTCTTAAATTGTCCCGCAAAAGTGTTTACGCTTGGTGCAGAAAATTTAGTGAGCAGAAGCCAGCTTGAACATAATCATGAACAGAATGAGAGTAAACTAAATCGAAAAGTGATTTCAAATGCGTGTAAACGTAAAGCCATTGATGATATTTCCAAAAAACCAGCAAAAATTATTCGCCGTGAGCTGGCTAAGGAACTGCCAGAAACGATTACGACAACAGATTTCACTTATATCCGAAGAAATTTGTACAACGCAAGGAGAAAATTTCTTCTTGGGCCGTTACCACAAAATAAGGCAGAAGTCCATAATATAGTGAAAGCTGCTAATGTTAAAACAAGCAAGGATGAAGTTTCGTTTTTATAAACTGCCTAGTGAGCAATATTATAGTGTTTTCTTGTAAAACTAATGTTAGAAGTTTATGTAAAATGCATAAAGTGTACATGGACGGTACATTTTCATACTGTAAAAAATATCTCTTATAGTTATTTACAATCCATGGACTTAATAATGGACATTATATTCCACCGGTGTTTTGTTTGTTGCCTTACAAACGCAGTGAAACGTATGCAAGATTATTTGAAATGCTAACAACAGAAATCTTCGGACGTTACTCTACAATATTACGACCATCTGAAGTTTTTGTAGGTTTTGAGAAAAGCATTCACACGGCGGTTCGCGCTATATGGCCAGCAGCACAAATCTATGGCTGTCGTTTCCATTTGCACTAATCGTGGTTCAGGAAAATCCAAAGTTTGGGTTTAACAGCCGAATTTAGGAACACAGATTCCGAAGTAGGAAGACGGCTGCGATATACATTTGGATTAACGTATTTGAATCCTGACGAAGTAGGTGATTGTTTTGCCTTTGATTTATTTGCCGAAAAACCAATTCATGCACAGGTTGACAAATACGTCGATTATTTATTGGAGACATACATAGAAGACGATGCTCCTTTTCCTACATTCCTCGTATATGGGCTACTACAACTCCACCGATCATTAACACCACAAATGCATGCGAATCGGTTCATTCCAAACTAAATGAATCATTTTATTCAACACATCCACCTATTTATATTTTTAACGAAAAACTTAAAGAATTTCAAATAGATACTTATGTTAAAATTCAAAGTGTACACACACCAGCGAGAGTTAAAGACACACGCGCAAAACAAAAATTAAGAACTCTAAATGAACTGCGTGAACAATTACATAATGGAACAATGCCACGATTACACTTTGTGAAGGGTATATCATTTTATTCCTCAGTTTGATAATGCTTAGCTTTTTTACTATGCATATCTATATTTTTGTATAATCATATATTTTTTATTTTCTATCTTGTTTGCTGTTTGACTATAAGTACATCAACTTGAAATACACTATTTTTTTATTATTATTTCTGTTTGATTTCTACGGTGTCCAGTTTACATATACCCTTTGCGAGTACATTTTTAGCTAGTGCCTAAATTACCAACAAGATTAAAATTTCAGGTAGGTTAGTGTCCAATTTACATCCGCCCGGAACTAAATATCCAAATTGGTATGACCAGATTAAAACGATCCCCAGATAAACCTCAATAGAGTTTTTTAATAGAGTCCGATCACTGTGAGCAGTCTTGAATTCTAAAATAGCTTCAGGCGCTGAAATACAAGATGTGAAAAATTACAAATTATTAGCTTCAAAATACATTGCACTAAAAGCATTCATAAGCGGTTTATTAGAACCACCAGTATATTAGGGCAAGTTATAACATACGATAGACGAACTACATGTCCGCTTCCTCCAAGGATTAAGAAAAAATTATTCTTTTAATGTCCACCCACAAAATAAATTTCAAAAAATATCTAATAAAATACAACCAACTTTTCCAAATCAATGCCCATCCAATTACAACCAACAAAATTATTTGCCCACTAAAATACAGCCAACTTTTCAAAGTCAGTATCATCCCAATAATTACAATCACCATAATTACTTCCCCAATAAACTGCAGTCATAATTTAAACCCAATTTCCCTTGAACATTACAGTTAAACCCAAGTCAACCTCCAACACAGTTCCCTGGATATCAAAAACCCGGACAAAATGTCCGTGCTCCGAAACGAAATTTCCAACCTCTTCACAAGCCTGAACCAATGCAGACAAGTACTATAAAAAAACGTCCTGCTTCGCAGCAAGTACAAAACCCTATTTTTTCACGGCCATTTCAGTCAAACATTAATTCCAATTTTAGACCTCACAATTATATCCAAAAATCAAATTTACCCAGAAATTTCCACTCACAAGAGCTACATAATGTAGATTTATGAGAGTTTCCCGACTTTCCAGAAAATCTATTACGAAGAAGTACCCCCGAAATGCCAAACCAAAACTACTATGAATTAGAAGAAGAAACGTTAGATCCACTTTCGGAATATCCTGAAGCACCAATCGAATACACTGAAGATGTCGTAAATTTTGAATGAGAGCCTCGGTCGAAACTTTCTCGATCAACCCAAAATTAAACTTACCATATCTACCAATTCCAAAAACTAATGACAAAATATAAATAGACACAGGAAGTTCACGAACTATACTATCACCTCAATTTGTACTCGCGTATTTCCAAGAATCGATATTCGATCACCATTTCGAAATTTCTACATCCCACGGTACCACTCATCATAACTTAGTTTCAGAAATCGCTATACCAAACCTATTTTCTGAAGAAGGTACACACCTATGTTATTTGTTTAATTTCCATACCGAATACGTTGGACTAATAGGCACGGATCTATTAGCAGGTTTACCAGCAAACATCGATTACCGATCGATCAGCAAATCAAAATTAAAACAGGAATAAAATAAAAACGCAATCAATATAATCTTACCAAAACTAAATACTCGGAAAATACTTTGCAAATCATAGCTTTGCCACCCAGAGTAGAACAAATTGTTGGCTTAGCCGCAGTAGGAAAAAATGGTTACAAGTTAGCCCCTAAGTTGCATTTAACTAAACATATTTTAATGCCCTCGTTATTATAACTTTACGAAATAATTGGTTTTTTCACAAGCCTAATAAATACTTCTGGTGAACCCCAAACTTTAACTATTTCTCGGCTACTCACTCACGAAGGTTACATACCTACATCGGTCCAAATTCATATCAATTACCATCATGATTCAACTCGCACGCGAAATCAAATACTCTTTCAAAATTTACGTGACAATTTAAGACTGGACCACCTAAATCCCGAAGAACAAGCAATATTGACAAACATCTGTCAAGAATAAAAAGAAATATTTTATACATCCGAAATTCCTTTACCTTCAACAACTCTGACCAAACACCGTATAAGAACAAAGACGGAAACTCCTATATTTACTAAAACATAAGATACCCACACGTAGACAGATAAGAAGTTAAAAGACAAATTGACAAAATGTTAGAAGATATAATTGAAACCAGTGAATCGCCCTACAATTTTCCCATTTGGGTAGTCCTAAAAAAACGTGACGCTTCTGGCAAACAAACATGGTGAATTGTTATTGACTACAGACGATTAAACGAACGAACTTGACATAACTTCCGGTTTACACCAAATCGAAGTTGAACACCGTGAGCGAGAAAAAAAAAGCTTTTTCCACCAAAGGGCAGTTCCAATTTAAACGTACGCCCCTCGGCTTAAAAAATGCATCTTCAACATTCCAGAGAGCAATTAATACCGCCCTAACAGGACTCACCCCTAATCAATGTCTAGTGTATCTTGATGATATTATTTACTCAAGTTCACTACAAGAACACATAAACCGTGTATTCCAAAAATGTAACGACACCAATATAAAAATTCAATAATATAAATCTGACTTTCTCCAAAAAACTATGAAAAATTTAGGACATGTAATAACGCCCGATGGAGTAAAACCAGATGCCTCCAAAATTGCAGCTATCACAAATGTTCCTTTATCCATTACAAGAACCGAGATTAAATCTATTTTAGGCCTTTTTGGATATTATTGAAAATTTGTAAAAGATTTTGTTATATCACTAAATTCCTTATTCACTGTTTAAAAAAAGAAAACAAAATTGTTAAAAATCAAAGATTTATAGATTCTTTTGAATATTACAAAAATCTTCTGACCAATGAACCTATATTACAATACCCACATTTGACTAAACCCTTCGAACTGACCACAGATGCCTCGAAATTCGATGACATAATGAACGACATTGATCCAATAAACACACCTGAACCTATATCTTCCAATATTAGTGTAATGTCTAATCAACCAGAACCACCTAATATTGACGATTTTATTGACATACCCATATGCATAATACCCACTCAAAACATCTCATCAACACCTATAAACGACCATAATCATTCATTAGTAGATACAATCTATATCCAAGAAAGTTCATCACCAATAATACATATCAATGATAAACCTTTACAACATTTTAATAAACAGATAGAATTTATTGAAGCTAAATTACCCGGAAAAATTCAGAGTTCAAATATTTGATGGAATCATCTACTATTCAGTGTTTATAAACCCCAATAATAAAGAAATTAAATTTAACGAATTATTGATAGAATACTGCAAAGCAAAAACGCATTATTATTGCTACTTTTCCAAACAATCTTTATACCAAGAATTTTCTCAATATAGAAAATCAATTACAGACAAAAATACACCAAAATTTTACTACACAAGTTACGTATGTGACTAACACGGAAGACCGACAAAATCAAATAATGAATTATCATCTAGGTAAATCCAACCGTCGATGAATATTGGAAACAACTGAACATCTACAACATAAATATTTCTAGAAAAATATTACCAACGATACCAAAAACTTGATAATAATTGTCAAACCTACAAAATTCAAAACTACAACCGAAATCCAATAAAGCTACATTTACAGCTGACCGAAACTTTGGACCGACCATTTCAAACAGTCCATATGGACATATTTCAAGTCAATAATAACAAATATTTAACTTTAATAGAAGCATTTTCTAAAACTGCATATCATTTACGTTCTAGCAACATGATCGACTATTCCAGTTCATTACTACGCACACTACCCCAAATGTATCAGTAATAGACAATGAATTTAATAAACAATCCCTCATTGACTTTCTTAACTACATAAAATTCGACCCCATACCACCATCAGTCCAATTCTTCTGTAGAACGCTTACACTCAACCCTTTTACGGCATTATAGACTTTTAGGAGAAATCCCAGAAAACCCAAAGATGTCCTACTGCATAATACTCAAATCTAAAACTCGCGCCTTTCGAAATTGTGTTTGGGCACACAGACAATAAAAACCCTTTCGGTTTAGATTATGAAAAATCTTTTTTTGAAAATTATGTAACTAGTCATAGAGAAAAAATGAAACATCTATAAGACACTCTACATAATAAACAAATTCCTACAAAGGAAATAAAAAACAAAATATTAACCCAGATATGCCTACTGTCCGTTTAAAAGGACAGTATGTTACGCTATTTCGCGCATCACTGAAATAAGGGGGGTGGAAATCATTTTGAGTAAGAGAGTCTTGGTCGAGCTGCTTCGAAAGAGTGTCGTACGCCGCTCGTAACTGTTAAATTAAATTTTCCGTTCACGTGTTTCACATTCGTGGTGATTTAGAATCGCGGCATTCTAGCCGGATATAACGAATGCGGAATCTGTGAGTGCCGTTTTGGGGCTACTAGTGTTAAGAAACTCGTGGCTCGTGGAGTCGAGTTTTTTTGTGAGTTAGATTGTGTAATCTCGAAGCCCTGAGGCGTCATATTCTCCGTGTGGAGGCTTTACATTGGGGATTACGTTACTACAGTAGCCGCGTACGTCGAAAGGTTCGAAGTCAGAGCTACCGCTACTATCTTGTTATCCATTTCCAAATTCTGAAGTGAATGGTATCACTGACGTCAGTTTACATCTGTCGGCCGTTCCGGGCCCAAAATTTTCCGTTAGATCGCGCAGCTTTGTCGGAGCGGATCCCCTCTTCTAACTGACGCGCCTGACTGCGTTTCTGCGTGCAGCGGAGAGCGACCTAGTGGAGGGTGGCTGTCATCCTCGAAGGAAGCACCCGGAAGGTCGGAGTAAGTGACTCCCTTTCAATCTACTTTGGATCTGGTTAATGGTGAGAAGCTGCTACTACAGGTAGCGTACCAAGATTGTGATATGTAATTTGTGCAGTTTTGTTTATGTTTGTTGATATTAGAAGCTATATACTAGTAGCATTCGCCTTTGTTCTTGGCTTATAATATTTTATATGTCCCAGTTCACTTTTAATACTTTTGCCGATATCATCATTTAAGATTATATGAACATTGTTATTTATGCTGTGTTGTATGGGGTAATTTGGTACCGAATTCGGGTGGTTTATCTTGAATATATGATATATAATTACCGATGCCTATTTGTGTGTATTATTCTTATTAAGAGAACAGTCTGGACCCAACGAGAATTTGGTGGTCTGTCTCGTTGGGATTTTGTTATCTGCCTAGTAGTAGCGTGGACTACCTGGCGCCACGCACATCCCTCTTCGAGGACCCACGACCTTCTCCACTGGTCAGCTAGCCGCTGCTACACCTGGGGACGTCCAGGCCCACATATAGTGTTCGGCGATTTTAAACCGTAACAAGTAGGCAAGCATTAAAAAATTCGCGGCTAAGTTTGTTTCAAGTACTGCCACGCAGATGAAGCCACCTAGAAATCACGTTTGTAGGGACTAGAAAACAATATTCTTGACACCTTTAGTTTACAACTGTTTGTGAGTGTGTGAGCATGCAGCAAAGATTGACAAACAAAAAACATGGTGGATCTTAGATTAGTTGGGTGAGTTTTAAACTTGTGATAATATATTTGTATGCTTTATTTTTGGAATATTGACCTTCTTAAACTTCTAATTAGTTGCCCAAATGATAATATTATAATAAAAATTATATTGGAGCCGTTACTGGCTTTTTAAATGGAGGCGTCCTTTTAAAAGGACAATAGGAATATGGGGGTATTTTATGAAATATGTTTTTGTTGCAGAGGACTGACTCTACATGAATTATTCGCTAGTCTCGAGGACAATGATGATGATGATAACAGCCCAGTGGATATTACCATGTTGCCACCGACTAATGCTTGTGATGACGTTACTGACGAAGATTCCGGCGATGAAGATTTTTTGTCCGTTAACAATATACCAGGCACCCAACTTATGGCTGAAGCTGAAATTGCTGACCACATTGACGATGAAGACGATATCCCTTTGTCCATTATTCAGTTAGGTTGCAAAAAATCACGTACTTATGATTTGGCTGACGACGACATAAAATTGCATGAGGTACAGTGGCCAGTGTATTCCACCGTTAAAAATGAGAAGCTTCCTGTAGAGTTGTTTTACAACTTTCTTGACGACGAAATTGTTGATTTATTTGTCAAATATACCAACCTTTATACCGCTAAGAAAAACAAAAATGCTGACGTCACTTCCGACGAAATAAGGTCATTTTTTGGCATTTTACTTTTAAGTGGATACGCTTCTTTGCCCAGAAGAAGAATATATTGGGAAACGGCAACTGATACACACAATGAACTGGTTTTCAGCGCGATGTCAGATAGGTTTGAATTTATTATGTCGAATCTTCATTGCTGCGATAACGACAATTTAGGCAAATCAGATAAATTCGCAAAAGTTCGACCATTCTTCAATGCCATAAACAAGAAATTTTTAGAATTCTCAGATCCAACTGAAAACCACAGTATAGACGAATGCATGGTTCCTTATTTTGGAAAGCACGGATGCAAACAGTGTATCCTAAATAAACCTGTTAGATTCGGATATAAAATGTGGATGGGCTGTACAAGCGACGGTTACATAAATTGGATAGAGCCTTATCAAGGTTCCAAATCAATAGTAAAGAGTGTGTATAAAGATTTTGGTTTGGGTCCTTCAGTTGTTTTGGAATATGCCGACGTAGTAACTTCTGCTGCCAAATTACCCTATCATTTATATTTTGATAACTTTTTTACTACGATACCACTGATCGAAGCTCACTCACAAAAAGGTATACGTGGCACAGGAACTATTCGAGAGCAACAAAAATGAAATGAAAAAGACAGCGTGGGGTTATTTTGAGTATAAGTCAGTTAAAGATATGAATATAATTGTTACGAAGTGGCGTGATAACAATGTTGTGTCTATTGCCTCAAACGCCATCCCTGTAAATCCACCACAAAATGTGCAAAGATACAGCCGAAAAGAGAAGAAAAAAGTTACTGTCAAGCAGCCGCATAATATTTACAAATATAATAAACACATGGGTGGAGTCGACCGTTGTGACCAGAATGTTAGTCTGTACAGAACAAGAATTAGAGGAAAAAAATGGTACTTTTGTCTTATTGTCTTTGGTCTTGACATCATGGAACAAAATACGTGGCATCTACACAGAAAACAGGGTGGAAAATTAGACCATCCAACATGCAGAAGAATTATAAATTCTATTCTAGCAAGAGCTGAAACCAGAAAAAGAGGAAGACCATCAAACATTGAAAATATTGATTCTCGCTTTGATAGGTTGGTCCACTTTGTAAGCCAACAGGACAAACAAACTCGGTGCAGATTGTGCCATCTGAAAGTAAAAACAATATGCGTTAAGTGTCAAGTTGCATTACATATTAACATATTACATATTATTCCGTACGACACCAACTAAGAATACTTTTAAAATTATCTTAGCTAAGTAATAGTAGTAGTTTATTCTATTTTATATAGTAGTAAGATTACACGCAGATATTCCTATTGTCCTTTTAAAAGGACACCATAAATAAACTACTTTAAAACTGCAAATCATTAAAATTTATTTTTATTTACCAAAGTAAAGTAATTTTAAAGATAATTACCTAAAAAAATACCAAATATAAAAAAAATAATAATTCAGGCATATCTGGGTTAATCAACCCCGAAAAAGTAGAACTTTCAAAATAGCAGATCAGCTTTATGCTAAAACGAATGCAAGAAACAAAAAGAAACCAAGATTTATAGGCCCCTGTATGTATCATTGAAAAAATTCACGAACATGACCCTTATGGCATTAGGTACACTCCTACAAATACCACTCTCAAAAGACATGCAAATGACCGGATGCCTTTTTTAGGATACTCTCCAGCGTTCTCTTCCTCCTCACCTGGTGGAATGACAAGTGCGAAGTGACAATACAAACTCTGGCTGACAATCCCGAACTATACCCCTTGCAAAAAGGTAAAGCTCTGTAGAAAGAATCCGAATGGACAATAATAAAAATTCTCGATTATACACCTATATTAACTAATTACAATATTCTCAAATATAATCTCTTAAAATCAATTTCACTTTTAGATAATCAACCATACCCCATCCCTCAGAAATCGTTCACAAATCCAAACAACACCCTAATTAGTCACAATAATCAACTATTAATCCTTAAACAATACATAAACAAAGCTGATCAATTATTATATCAATTGTTCCCCGAGATGCAACCCACTAGAGAAAAACGAAGTTTGGTAGATGGTTTAGGCACCATTATAACATTTATCGTAGGCAACCTTGACGCAAAAGACGGAGAACGATACGAAGACATGATATCTAAATTAACCCATGACTCTGAAAAACAAAAGAACGTTTTGAGGAAACAAGCACAAATCCTCAATAATACCCTATCCGCTCTCCGTGATCTTTCAGAAAACCAAAAATTATTGAACGACAATCTAAACAAAATTTAATTAGACAATGTAAAAATTAAAGAGATAATAGGTAAAAGATATAATCATTCGATAATAAATCTCAATCACTACAATTATTCATTGACATTTGGCTTGAATTAGAAAACGCTCTAACATTTGCCCAAAGACAACAACTACATCTTTCGCTTATTGATAATGATAATCTCCCTTAATCAGATCACTGAATCTATAAATCAGATCCAACATTTCAAACAAAAGGTTTATTTATCTCTCGCTTATACTGCGAGTTACGAAACTGCATTTATACATATGAATCAATTATAACAACCAAAATATATCATAAAGACAAATTTTTCACCTTCATCTTCGAAATCCCATTGGTCAAACCATTTTGTGATTATCAACGAATAAAATTATTTCCTTTTCCTGCCCGTGCTGCAAATGGAAGATTTCATATGATTGTACTATCTTACAATACTCTTTTATTTTATTTGATATCGATTTTAGCATCCCAACTGTAATAGATTACTGTCGACAAATTTCTGTAGAACATCATTTTTGCTCCTAAGATAACCATTTTAGAATTAAAAATTCAAAATTGTGTGAAATACAACTGTTATCTTTCTATGAAAATAAAACATGTCAATCAGATGTTACTTCAAATAAAATACTACGAAGTGACACGGCTACATGACTAATTAGTTCACCCACTAAAATTATTTTAGATATTTATTGTAGCCAAGTTAATAATAGAAAAGAAATCACAGGTTCAAATATAATACACCAAAGTCCTGATTGCTCAGCATTGACAAATCATGATTAATTATTGACCACTATAAATGAAGTCCTCTTCTACTAAAGAAATAATTTTAAAATTGCCCAGTTTTAGTAAACTGCATGTACATCAATCTCAAGTTATCAATATTCCAAAGATTGATCTATCCCCTGTTAACTTCTTAACGTACTTGCCCACGTCAGACACGAGGGCATCTTACTGGCAATTTTGTAGGCGCTCGTCTGGGACACGAGCATGTTTATAGCATAATAACCATTTATTTAGTAATAAGATAATTATGTCATATACAACCACTGTTATTTTCCAGAAGACGACGATAAGAATATCACATGTAAACTAACACTCATTTTCATGAACAATAACAAGATAACTTGTATCAATTATGATAAACATTAGTATACAGGCTGATTCACCTAACTGATTCATTAGAGGCTTATGGAGAACTAAAGGAGACATCAATCTGAAATTTTGGTTGCTGCTATAGGGCGATATGATCTATTTTTCTAAAATATTTGCAATACGCTGTCACTTCCGGTTGAATCGGAAGTGACAGTAACTTTGTTTTTTCAAATGGAACCCTATAAATATTATTGCATTTTTGAGTTTTACGCAAAATTCTGGAGCTATTGCATTTTGAATCGTTTTCCTATCGTCAATTGTTTTAGAGATATTCAATTTTTTCAAAAAATGTTGACAGGTGGAGGGACTAACTAAAATGCTTGTATTACCAACAATTGTAATGTCGAAAAGTTCATTCTTGGTATACACGTTAACAAAGGAGTATCCTATCAGGAGCCCTTAATAGTATTCCAAAATGTTAGACTGGGTGTTTGGTATTTCCGTTTCGTTTTTTGCAACTTTAAATGCCAATAGCTTTCTTATTTCAAATGGAATGACCATAAAATTTTTACATCATTCGACGCGGAATATTATTCTCTATTGACATGTTGTAGCATACCATACAGCTAAAATGAATATTTACAGAGATAATACCAAAAATGTGAAAAAAAAAGCTAATTCGACACGTGTGTATTGTCACAAGTGTGCTTTAGATGGTTTTAAATTTCCTATGTCACAAATAATATCAATAAGTATAAATTGACAGATAGTTAATTGTCTCATGATAGCTGATAACAATAATTACACTAATCGAGATATTCTTAATATGTTTTATACATATGGCGAGTGTAGCAAAATTTTGGAAAGAACTGTGAGAACTTTTAATGAGAGGTATCCTCATTTAACTCCTCTTACCAAACGCAAGTTTCGAAAGATAGAGAAGACATTTATTGATCACGGCAAAGTTAAAGTTGAGAGAAACAGACAGAAACCGGTGATAGGTAATGAAGAAAATCAGATAAACGTTTTGGGGTATTTAAATGCAGAGCCACAAGGGTCCATCAGAGGAGTAAAAACTGCAGTTGGAATTTCATGTACATCTGCCCAGCGGATACTCAAGAAAGCCGGTATGCATAATTATAAATTTCAAAGTGTGCAAGCCCTCGTAGATGGAGATTTTCAAAGAAGAGAGTTGTTTTGTACGCAGTTAATGGACAGACTTAACGATGATAACTCTTTTCTTGAAAGAGTTATTTGGACAGACGAAGCAAAATTATCAAGGGATGGCATAGTTAATTCCAGAAACAATCACTTTTGGTCAAACCAAAATCCCCATCTAGTTCGGGAAACTAATTATCAACATAAATTTAGCTTTAATGTTTTTTGTTTATTAATGAACAACAAATTATCATTTTGTATTTACAACGACAATTTGTCTTCGGAAAAATGCCTAGACATACTGAATTCAACAGTAAGCGACTTTTTGGACGAATTGCCTCTGAACGAGAGATTTTCTTGTTGGTACCAATTGGATGGTGCACCGGCACATTGTGCTAGAAGTAGGGGAGACTGTCCTAAAATGACATAGTCAGATAAAATGACATAGTGCGTATATTTTCTTCTATGAGAAATTTTCAGGGCATGTCGCGCCATCTACGAAACAAGTAAGACACTTCAACAATATTTCTGCAATCTCATCTGCTATAACCCTCATTTGTAGTTTTGGCGGACGTTTGCTCGTTTCTGCCGCTTCTGATCTTTAATTCGAACCTTATTACGGTGTTAAAAACAGTTATTAAAAGTGTTTAAATTAAACTGATGTTCCACAGTTTTCAACTATTGTTATTTACACTCGATTTATGTACATTTTCCTTTTCATTAAAAACGTAAGTACATTTTGATTGTTTATGTTTTTGGTAAAAGGCTAACTCACGTAAAATGACACAGAAGCAATGCGTCTAAAATGACATAGATATGTCATTTTAGCCGAGTTAACTTGCGGTGGTTTTTGTCCATGGATTAAACATTTAAAACAATTTTTTTTTATTTATCTGCAGAATGGTTGGAATATATAAAAGAAACACCAACAGGCAGGCGTGGAGTCGGGAATCAATGAGGATGGCCATTGAGGCCATAGAGCGGGGCGGTATTGGCTGGCTTGCCGCTGCAAAGCAGTATAATGTGCCGCAAGCAACGTTGAGAAGACGCGCTCAAAATAAAAATAAAAGAGTAAAAGGGACTGAAAAAGGTCTAGGACGTTTTTCCACAACTTTTCCGGCGGATATGGAAAATGAACTAGTGGACCACATTAAATCGCGGGAAAATATGCTTTTTCGACTAACCGTAACCGACTTGAGAAAGTTAGCGTATGACTTTGCAGAAACAAATAATTTGGATCATAGATTTCGTAAAACTGAAAAAATGGCAGGATTTGAATGGCTCAGAGGTTTTCGTTTACGTCACCCTGAAGTCAGCTTGCGAAAACCGGAACCAACGTCAGCAGCGAGAGCTGAGGGTTTCAATAAACCTCAAATCGCCAAATTTTTCGCGCAACTAGAGAATCATCTGGATACTTTCAAATTTCCTCCTAATAATATTTATAACATGGATGAGTCTGCCCTCTCCATAGTACAAAGACCACCAAAGATTTTTGCCAGCAAAAGTAAAAAACAGGTAGGCTCAATAACCAGTGCAGAACGTGGCACTCACACGACAATGGTTTGTTGCATGAACGCAATTGGTTCTTTTGTTCCACCTGCACTTATTTTCGCCAGAAAAAAATATAAAAAAGAACTTGTAGACGATGCGCCAATTGGAACACTTCTACTATGTCAAGAGTCAGGTTGGATGACCGGTGAGCTATTTTTACTTTGGTTAAAACATTTGGTAAAACATTCTCGCGCATCGCTTGCAATTCAAATCTTGTTGATATTAGATGGGCATTCTAGCCACAAATATTATCCAGCACTTAAATATGCCAAAAAAAATGGTGTTTCTCTGATGTGCCTCCCTCCTCATTGCGCCCACCGCATTCAACCACTGGATGTAACAGTTTTTGGCCCACTATCAGCCTATTACAACCAGGAAGTTGATAGATGGCTAAAATGTAATCCAGGCCGTGTCGTAACGCAGTTTCAGATCGGAAAACTATTTTCTGTAGCTTATGGAAAAGCAGCTACAACGGCAGTAGCCACATCAGGTTTTGCTAAAACAGGGATATTTCCCCTTAACTCAGATATCTTCCCAGATTATATGTTTTTGCCCAGTTCTGTGACTGATCAACCACTGGATCAACCTCACAACACAGCTGAAGTTAACCCTGCGCGTCTCGTAGATCACAATGTGATGTTGCCAAGTAGAAGTGATGGTTCTGCACACACATCAGTTTCACTTTCAGTGATTTCCCCACCTCCAAAAAAGGTAACTTCTACAGAAAAGAAAAGAAAAAGAGTACAAGTGTCTGGTGTATTAACCAACACACCAGAGTTAGAAGAAATAAAAGCAAAGTATGAGAAGAAACTCGAAACAGAGAAAAGAAAATCAGATCGAAATAAAGTTAAAAAGAAAATAATTGTTGACAATGAGAGTGACGGTGAACCAAATGTAGATTTCGGGGAAATGGAGGTCAGTGATGAAGAAGATGCATCATGTATCTATTGTAATGAGCTGTACACTTCTTCAAAATCCAACGAAACTTGGATTAGATGCCAAATGTGCCTAAGCTGGTGCCACACAGATTGCGCCGGGGTCGACAGAAGAGTCAAGCAATTTATTTGCGAAATTTGCCTCGACTAAGTCACAACTGTTTTATTTGTCAAGGTTTTTTCCGTTTCTCTTTTTTTATTTAATTAAGAAGTAGCTTCTTTCATACTATGTCATTTTACCTGATAAATTTATAATACGTAGAATAGTGAGTTTTTTCCAATGATTGTATTTCTGAGCTAGTTGTTCTTTTTTTTGTAAAATAACTTGTAGTATTTGGTGTAACAAGGTTCAAATATAAACATAAAAACCATTTAGTTTGTTTATTTAAAAATTTTCCCCACCGTTTTGTATAATATAGTTTGGGTATGTCATTTTAGGACAGTCTCCCCTATAACAGAACAAATTGAACCTATTATTTAATGACAGATGGATTCGGA
>JABXWE010104491.1:0-22312 GCA_014611495.1 Limonius californicus | reverse complement strand
TAACTTGAAGATTCATCTAAATTAGTCGTCCTTCCATACTCTATTCTTCTCTTTAATAGTAAGCTCTCGGCGTAGTCATACCCTCTTAACATAACAATAAACTGCTCAAATTCTGTAATATTATCTATTATCACTTTTGATAATATCTCTGGATCAAAATGTTCTGCTATCTGCCGGATAATTGTTGTCATGTCTTCTATTCCTCCCAGCTGTTGAAATGAATATAATTTATTAATAGCATAATTTTCCCGGGAAAAATTACGGCCAGGCACATATTTACTCCTCAACAATTCATTTTTCAATTGCCTCTGTTGTTCAGGACCCCAATAAAATCTTAAAAATTTCTCGCGAAATTCCAGGTAGTTATTTACTTGCGCTGAAATAGTTTTAAACCAAGTCTCTGCGTCTGCCTTTAATGAAGCTTTAATAATGCAAACTTCCAACATATCGTCATAACCCATTCCCATTTGTCTCTTCAAATGTTGTAAATAGAACTCCAACTCATCAATAAAAGTCTTCGGGTGACATCCCCGGTTCGGGTAAAACTTAGGCAACAGTTGGTCATTTTGTCCTCCTTGTACCACCATTGTAGTACTTGTTGACACCTTGTCCCGCATAGCGTCCTTAACTTCCTTCAAATTGTCTTCTAAATTGGACACATCTTTTCGAAATTTAAGCTCAATTTTTTCTTCCATATTATCTAAATTCCTTTTCCCATCATCCTTAACACATTCCAACTCAGCTCTTAAACCACCAATTTGGCCGTTGAAACGTTTTTCATAATCCCTTGCTTCCTTATTAATTTCAGATTTATACTTTCCCAATTTTTTTTCTACTTCTTGCTTACAATCTTTTTCAACTTGTTTAAATCCTTCCACCATCTCTTGACGAATCTTCCGTATTGTGTTCTCGAATGTTATCTGATTCCTTTTCATTTGCTTTTCCATCTTATCATCGTTTTCTATAAGCTGTTGAATTTTACATCCATTTTCCTCAAATCTTTCCTCCATTTTTTTATTCATTCCTGAAATTTCTTGTCTCATTCCATCCATATCTTGTTTATTCTCATCTAACTTCTTATTATTCTCCTTCCATTTTATCATAAATTCCAGATATTTCTTGTTTCATTCCACCCATGTCTTGTTTCATTTCTTGTCTCATTCCATCCATGTCTTGTTTATTTTCGTCTAATTTCTTGCTATTTTCCTCCATTTTCTTATTCATTCCACTCATGTCTTGTTTCATTCCACCCATGTCTTGTTTCATTCCACCCATGTCTATCACCAACCGTCGCAACATATCTATCACTTCATCCCCTTTCTTACTCTCACCTTCAAACATGCTACCATCTTCTTCTGACATCTCTTCTGTAAGCTTCTCGGCCAACTTCTTTTCCTTACTCTGTCTCGTTTCCATGACGACCAACTAAATATATTATACCTGTCTAAATTGACAACTGTCAAACCTTTATTATGTCACCTTTCCTGTATACAAACAAAAATACCTAAACCAGCATAATAACGTGCAAAAATTCTTATAAAGCCCCACGTTGTAGGTGCCAAAAATTGCTATAGTAGTATACCCCCTTACCTTATTTAATACGTTCAGCAAACCAAGAAGGAAATTACTATGAATTACGTATTAAAATTAGTGAAGGTAACTCACAATCTATACCACGGCTATTTAAGACTCTCAGGGTAAATGCTGTTTTAAGAACTCACTGCAATACTGTTTAATTTAGAAAACTAAGGAATGTACGGTAAAACACAATAATTAAGTTTTAATTTTGAAATCCATATTATAAGTGCCCTCTGATTTTATAAATTTTGAAACTACAATCTAAATACATAAATGGCACTATTGAAATTTCACTTTATTGTCAAACAAATTTTAAAATGTCACCCACCTTTATTCGTTGTCACAAACACTAGTCGCCTTCCTTCTTCTTCAGTCAATCCCTCCAAATTACACCAAAATTCCTCTACCTGCAGTCCAAATCCAGATAAACAGCAACCTCGGCTCGAACAACTTCTCTTGGATATTTTATAAATTTTAGCAGAATCTTCAAATGCTTATTCTCATTTAAGAACGACTTTTTTAAATAAAATATAACAGTCGGTCAATAGTAATTTATTCAGCAGTCCAGATAATATCCTTTACACATTTCAACGTAGTGAAATCACAATAATAATTTTTTGTACGAAGAACTTAAACATTGATTCAGCTTTCAATTTACAAACACTTTCTTTAATAGAATAAATAATAATTTAAGACTTTATCAGTGGAACAAATTCATACAGCTTTCATTTAATTAATATTTTTCGTAACTAATCAATAAATTTCATTTTTTCCCATTATCAATCATGATCAAAAATTATTAAAAAACACAACCTCCTATCTATAAATAATTTACATAATAACAACAACCATCGGTACAACTCACATTATGGATAAGATTTACCAAATATTAAAAATAAATAAATAAATGATCTGAAATACGTTTTTGAATAGATTTGGGCCGAAAAAGAAACAGATTATAGAAAGTTCCAAATCAACATCATCCCTGGTTTATTATCAATAGTATAAAGTTTATTGAAGAAAAATAAAATGTTAAAGCACCATCACCTGCCAATACGATATCACAATATTTTCCCCTTTTTTAAAATCTTTATTAATAAAAAGAAAAGTCACAACTATACCACTACCCAAAATAACTTCTTCATCTTCTTTTCTTTTTACTTAATAAAGCATTTTAAACATTAATAATTTTATAAACTGGTCATGGAGGTATCCCCTTTATGTTTTCACAGCTATATAAATGTAACAATTTTTATAAACTGGTCATTGAGGTATCCCCTTTATGTTTTCACAGCTATATAAGTGTAACAATTCCTAAGCATATAAGTGTAACAATTCCTAAGCATATAAGTGTAACAATTCCTAAGCTTCCCCTTTACATTGCAAACCCTAAACTTCCCCTTTATATAATAATCCCTAAACAATTCCTAATCTTCCCCCTTTTTTTAAAAAACTTTATTAACGAAAAGAAACTAAACAGCTACCTTGAACAACTAACTAATTAAACATCATTTTCTTTTTGTTCAATAAAGTATTTTAAACAACTATTATATTAAAATAAAAAATATAATTATCCTCTTTAAACTTTTAACCTTGCAAATAGGGGTAAATTAATTGAATATTAAATTTTCCCCTGATCCTATTAGATGCCGGGTATCTTAGTTCATAACAATCCCCAAATTTGTTATTTACAACATACGGTCCATCAAACGGAGGTAATAACTTAGCATTCAATCTATGTAACCTGCTAGCAACTCTCAAATTCTTAATAACCCCTCGATCCCCTATTTCAAACACGACTCTCTTCTTTATTTTCTTATTCTCCTTTCTTTCGTACATTTCACTTCTTCTTCTTATCTTATTTCTAACTCTATCTAATCTTCTCTCAAATTCCAAGTCATTCAAAGGCTCCTCTACTCATGGTCTCATTGGGAAAACCTTATTCATAATCAACATCGGTGTCTCTTCTGTTACCGTTGATGGCACCTCATTAATAGCCTTCTCTACCTCCTTCACATAATTATCTGAACCAATTTAGATGCTGATCATAATGTATCAAAATTCGAAGATATTTTATTACCTCTTGTATATACCTTTCACAAGGGTTTCCCTGTGGATGTCTTATACTGCAAAAGTTTAACTTTACATCTCTCTCCCTTACCATGTCTTTAAATCTCTGACTTGTAAAATACGTTGCATTATCTGCCAGTATCCGTTTCGGTCTTCCCACCTCTTCTATAAATCTATCAATACACTGTATTGCAGTGTATGTATTATTACGTTTACAAGGGTAAACCTTGGTGTATTTAGAAAACACATCCACAAAAACCAATAGATGCTTATAACCAGCACTTCTTACCATATTGCAAAGGAAATCAATTGCAACTAAATCCAAAGATTGTTCTACCCTTATACTCCTGATAACATTTTTGTTTACGTGATTTTTGTATTTCGAAGTACAACACATGTGACAATTATTCACACTCTTCTTTATTATCTTATAATCATTTATACAATAATAATTTTCTCTAAAAATCAACCATAATTTCCTTATACCCGCATGACAGTACTCCTCATGTAAATGTTTAATAATTTGTTCCGTGTGCGGTTCATTGGTCAAATATAATTCTCGTTCTCCAATTTTCTTGCAAATTACACCATCTTTCATAATAAAACCTTTATAACTCCCTTCATCATTTACCTTCTCATAAATTCTCCTTATTTCCATATCATCTCTTTGTATGTTACTTACATGCGCCTTTGAAAATATGCCCATATCCTCTTTTAAATAATTCAAAGAAATTAAGACCTCATTTTGTTTAACAAGTCCCTTATTACTATCCTTCCTACTTAAATCATCCGCTACACAATTTTGTTTACCAGGAATATATTTAATTTTAAATGTAAATTCTTGCAGCAACAAAGACCAGCGATACAGCCTGTTATTAGCAAATCGTGTTGTCATAATATGTACTAACGCTCCATGATCTATTTCAATTATAAACTCATTCCCCAACAGAAAATATCTTAATTTTGTCACTGCAAAAACAATAGCCGCCATCTCCTTTTCCGTTACCGTATATCTTCGTTCATAATCCTTTAAAATTCTAGAAATGAAATATACAGGAACCTCTTTTCCCCGTGATATTGTATTAACACTGCCCCTATAGATGTATCCGACGCATCTGTTCTCAAAACAAATTGCAAATTATAATCAGGGTGAAAAACCGCAATTCCCTCATAAAATTTACCTTTTAACACATTAAAAGCTTCTTCATGAGTTGCTCTCCAAATAAACTTGTTCCCTTTCTTCATTAAATCAGTCAAAACTGCCGCTTCCTCTGCTAATTTTCCTACAAACTTTCTATAATAATTCATAACACCGAGAAATCCTCGTAACATTTTAATATTCTTTGGCCTGGGATAATTTTTAATTTCTTCTATTCTCCTATTATGTATCGTAATTCCACATACATCTACTATATACCCTAAAAACTTTACCTTCTCCTTGAAAAACTCACATTTACCAACATTTAACTTCATACCATTATACTCTAATTCTCTCAAAATTATATTAATATGCTCCCAATGTTCTTCTACAGTATTACTATAAATGATTATGTCATCGACATAATGGCTACAAAAATCTTCATAACGATCCAGAATTTGCTGCATTGCTCGCACAAGCGCCGCACACGAGGTTGACAACCCGAATGGAACCATTTTAAATTGATATACGCAGCCATTAACAGTGAATCCACAGTACCGTTTAGAGTTCTCTTCCAGCGGAATTAACCAAAACGAATTTCGTAAATCAAGCTTTGAGAAAATTGACTTACTGCCTAACCTACCTATAATACTATCAATATTTTGCGGGGTTTCGAACTGAGGTACAGTCCTCGTATTCAAATGGCGTGCATCTAAACATAACCGGATATCTCCATTTTGTTTCTTAACAATCACCAATGGATTAATATAACAGGTCCTTGCCTTTTCTATTACACCCTGCTCAATTAAAGCACGAAGTCTCTCATTTACCTTATCTCGATAAGCATATGGAATTGGGTATACCCTAGTATGAAATGACTCTTTATTAGTAACCTCTAATTTATGCTCATACCCTTTCGCATATCCCGGTTTTTCATTATAGAGATTTTTATATTTATCCAAAATTTTCTTTAACCCATCCCTTACTTCATCTGGGCTATTAATCTCACTCCTATCTATCCCTTCTTTATCCTCTTGTTTTAGACAATTAATATTTAAGTTACTAACTTCCTTTCATTCATCTCCAATTCCCTCTCTAACAAACATAAGTCTTTTATTTCCATATCTCACTACTTCTGACTCAAAATCTATAACCATATTATGTTTATTCAAAATATTCACCCCTATTATCGCATCGGCCTTTATATTAGGTATAATTAAAAACTCTGCAGCTACATTTTCCCCTCCTACATTCATCAACACATTTAACTGTCTCCTTACCGTATTAATTCTTCTTCCATTAACTGTAATTAAGTTGACATTCTTGGTGGTTATGATATCCTTCTTGAATAAACCTTTACTATCTTCAACTACCTGTTCATTTATTAACGAAAATTCAGCTCCGATATCAACCAACGCGTTTATCTTAACATCCTTAAGACTAATTTCCACAAAAGGTAAATCCATTAAAATACTAACTTCCCCTTTATCATTAAGTTGAGTGCCATCAATTAAATCCTCTATAAATTCACGGGGATGGGAATAACAGCAATTAATCGTGGCACTCCTATCTAAAAACCCTTTCTACTATGTACGTCCGCCTGCACCTCTATTTGTCCACCCTCAGGTTTTTCTAGCAACAGGGCATTAACTCTTCGAGACTTTCTCTCCTCCTCTTCCTCCTCATAATTTCTTTTCCTTCCAAATCCACCTGTCTGATGTTGTCCTGGTTCAAAAGTTTTATTATACATATAATCATTATTACCATTATACGCAAAATTTTGAGACCGTCCATTATAATTGCTATTCCAAAAATTCCTACCCTCGTTATTATTGTTAAATCGAGCGTTACCGTTTTGATACTGTGAATTTTGACGAAAACTACTTCTATGATATCTATCATTAGTATAACGATTATAAGGTCGAAACTGTACTCCATGATTAGTATTTTCGCCTTTCTCATTAAATTTGTAGCGGTTATACTGGTTTTGTCTGTTAAATTTGAAGATTCACCAAAATTAGTCCCCCCATACTCTATTCTCCTCTTTAATAGTAAGCTCTCGGCGTAGTCATACCCTCTTAACATAACAATAAACTGCTCAAACTCTGTAACATTATCTATTATCACTTTTGGTAATATCTCTGGATCAAAATGTTCTGCTATCTGCCGGATAATTGTTGTCATGTCTTCTACTCCTCCCAGCTGTTGAAATGAATATAATTTATTAATAGCATAATTTTCCCTGGAAAAATTACGACCAGGCACATATTTACTCCTCAACAATTCATTCTTCAATTGCCTCTGTTGTTCAGGACCCCAATAAAATCTTAAAAATTTCTCGCGAAGTTCCAGGTAGTTATTCACTTGCACTGAAATAGTTTTAAACCAAGTCTCTGCGTCTGCCTTTAACGAAGCTTTAATAATGCAAACTTCCAACATGTCGTCATAACCTGTCCCCATCTGTCTCTTCAAATGTTGCAAATAAAACTCCAACTCATCAATAAAAGTCTTTGGGTGACATCCCCGGTTCGGATAAAACTTAGGCATCAGTTGGTCATTTTGTCCTCCTTGTACCACCATTGTAGTACTTGTTGACACCTTGTCCCGCATAGCTTCCTTAACTTCCTTCAAATTATCTTCTAAATTGGACACATCTTTTCGAAATTTAAGCTCAATTTTTTCTTCCATATTATCTAAATTCCTTTTCCCATCATCCTTTACACATTCCAACTCAGCCCTTAAACCACCAATTTGACCGTTGAAACGTTTTTCATAATCTCCTGCTTCCTTATTAATTTCAGATTTATACTTTTCCAATTTTTTATCTACTTCTTGCTTATAGTCTTTTTCAACTTGTTTAAATCCTTCCACCATCTCTTGACGAACCTTCCGTATTGTATTCTCAAATGTTATCTGATTCCTTTTCATTTGCTTTTCCATCTTATCATCGGTTTCTATAAGCTGTTGAATTTTACATCCACTTTCCTCAAATCTTTGCTCCATCTTTTTATTCATTCCTAAAATTTCTTGTCTATTCTCATCTAATTTGTTATTGTTCTCCTCCATTTTATCATAAATTCCAGATATTTCTTGTTTCATTTCTTGTTTGATTCCACCCATGTCTTGTTTCATTTCTTGTCTCATTCCATCCATGTCTTGTTTCATTTCTTGTCTCTTTCCACTCATGTCTTGTTTCATTCCACCCATGTCTTGTTTCATTCCACCCATGTCTTGTTTATTCTCATCTAATTTCTTATTCATTCCACTCATGTCTATCATCAACCGTCGCAACATATCCATCACTTCGTCTCCTTTCTTACACTCACCTTCAAACATGCTACCATCTTCTTCTGACATCTCTTCTGTAAGCTTCTCGGTCAACTTCCTTTCCTTACTCTGTCTCGTTTCCATGACGACCAACTAAATATACTACACCTGTCTAAATTATGTCACCTTTCATGTATATAAATAAAATACTTAAACCAGCATAATAGCGTGCGAAAATTCTTACAAAGCCCCACGTTGAAGGTGCCAAAAATTGCTATAGTATACCCCTTACCTTATTTAATACGTTTAGCAAACAAAGAAAGAAATTACTGTGAATAACGCATTAAAATTAATGAAGGTAACTCACAATCTAAACCACGGCTATATGAGACTCACAGGGTAAATGCTGTATTAAAAACTCGCTACAATTCTGTTTAATTTAGAAAATTGATGAATGTACAGTAAAACACAATAAGGAAGTCTTAATTTAAAAAATCCATATCATGGGTGCCCTTTGATTTTACAAATTTCAAAACTATAATCTAAATATATAAATGGCACTATTGAAATTTCATCTTTATTGTCAAACAAACTTTAAAATGTCACCCACCTTATTCGTCGTCAAAAACACTAATCGCCTTCCTCCTTCTTCAGTTAACCTTTCCAAATTGCTCCAAAATACTCCTACCAGCAGTCCAAATCTTCATCAACTTCCACTTCAGCTCAAATAACTTCTCTTGGATGTAAATTTTAGTAGAACTTTCAAATAATTATTCTTGTTTAACCCTTCCGTGACCGTGCGGGGTAACTCAGTTACCCCAGAAGTCATTTTTTTTTTAATATTTTCTTAAATAATGTATTCACGGCGTTGCCCGTTCATGTATGCCTCCAATAAACATTAGCGTAGGTTAATACATCATATTTGTTTGTAATTTTGATTTTTAGAAATATTTTTTTAACTTTTTCATCCCATACCAAATAACCAGAACAGCATCCACCCGTAAATATTCCTTAAAATGCTGCAAGTACAAGGTGCTCATTCTGTCCTCGAAAACATGACGGAAAGTAAAACATATCACATATGCGGAAAAACAATCTGCAATGTCCATCGGAAGGAAATAAAAAAATAATTTTGTCTTGAATGCGAACAGTTGGAGAATTAATAATTTTACATTTACTTCATTTATTTAGAATATATAAATTTTTATTTGTATTGTCAGTAACTCAAATACTTAGGAAAACTACTTTGTTGCATTTATTTGACTTGTAATATCTTTAAAATAAATATAAAACAAGTAAAGTACCAAAAATTTAAAGAAAACCATGGGGTAACTGAGTTACCCCGCACGGGCTGCCACGTAAATTCCATTAGCACGGTCACGGGCGGGTTAAGAACGAATTAAAAAAAAATATGACTGTCGTTCTTTAGCAATTTATTCACCAGCTTAGACAAGATCCTTTACAAATTTCGAAGTAACAAGATTAAAATAATAATTTTTGTACGAAGAACATAAAATTAACACAGCTTTCGTTTTACTAATCTTTCCGTAACTGAATAAATAATAATTTATGACTTTTATCAGTAGAACATAAATTCACACAGCTTTCATTTTACTAATATTTTCGGTAACTAATAAATAAATTTCATTTTTTCCTATTATCAGTCACGATCAAAATTATTAAAACACAACCTCCTATCTATAAATAAATTACATGATATCAACAACCATCGGAACAACGCATGTTATGGATAAGATTTACCAAACATTAATAATAAATAAATAAATGATCTAAAATATGTTTTAGAATAGATTTAGGCCGAAAAAGAAACAGATTATAGAAAGCTCCAAATCACACATCATCCCTGGTTTATTATCATTAGTATAAAATTTGTTGAAGAAAAATAAAATGTTGAAGCACCTTCACACGCCAATACGATATCACAAATATATATATATATATATATATATATATATATAGTGATGGATTCAGACTCGCTAGCTCGTTCGATGTCATTATTTTTTAAAGGATACTCGTTCATTTTATCAAAACAATTAAAATTTCTCAACAAAAAAGAATCTGCATGCAGAGAGATGACCATAAATTCCTAATTTTTAATTCTTCTACATATGGGTAAATCATTTGAATGTTAAATTTCCCACGTATTTTATTAGTTATGGGGTGCTTTAGTTCATAGCAGTCCCCAAATTTCTGATTCACAACATAGGGCCCATCAAATGGCTAAGTGTTGCGTTTATTTTATTTATATTATTAACCACTCTCAAACTACGAATCACCACTCTATCACCAACGTTAAATACTACTTTCTTTTTAATTTTGTTATTCTCTACACCCTCGTAAGATTCGTTCTTCTTTTTGACTTTACAACGTACTCTTACGTGACTCTTTCCAATCTTCTTTCCAATTCTTCTTCATCTAAATCTACTTCTTCGGTCTTCTAGGAAAATTTTTATTCATTATAAAAATAGGAGTTTCTTCTGTGACTGTTGATGGTACCTCATTTAATGCCCTTTCTATTCTTTGTACATATCTAAGCCAATGAATGTGATTATCATAATGAATTAATATTCTTAAATATTTTATGGCCTCTTGAATGTATCTTTCGCAGGGATTAGCTTGTGGATGTCTGATACTACAGAAACACACCTTAATATTTCGTTCAAATATTTGTCCTTTAAATCGAGGGCTTGTAAAATAAGTAGCGTTGTCTGCTAGAATTCGTTTCGGTCTTCCGACTTCTTCAATGAATTTATCGATACATCTTATTGCAATGTCAGTTGTATTCCCTTTACAGGGGTATATTTTTGTATATTTCGAGAAAACGCTTGCAATAGAAGTGACCATCTGTATACTCGGTTGTTAGCAAAACGAGTCTTCATAATTTGGACCAAAGCTCCGTGATCTGTCTGAATCACAAATTTGTTACCATGTAAATAAAATCTTAATTTTTTAACTGGGAACACTATTGCTGCCATTTCCTTCTTCGTTACTGTATACCGTCTTTTGTAGTCCTTTCGTATTCTGGATATAAAATAGATTGGAACTTCCTTCCCCTTTTGTATCTGAGATAACACTGCTGCTATCGATGTATCTGATGCATCTGTTCTTAAAATAAATTGGCTTTTATAATTCGGATGGTAAATCGCGATACCTTCGTAAAACCTTTTCTTTAAGTTGTTAAATGCTTTTTCGTGGCATGGTCTCCAAACAAATTTAACTCCCTTCTTCAATAAATCTGTTAACACCGCAGCTTGTTCTGCTAGGTTTATAATAAACTTCCTATAGTAATTCATGATTCCGAGGAATCCTCGCAACATCTTTATGTTTTTAGGCCTGGGATAACCTTTAATCTCCTCAATTCTATCAAAATCAATTGTGATGCCTTTTACATCTACAATATACAATATCACCCAAGAACATAACTTGTTTTTTAAAAAACTCACATTTCAATATATTCAACGTCAATCCATTAATCATTAATTCATTGAGGATTATTTCAATATACTCCCAGTGTTCTTCATTATTACTGTAAATGATAACATCGTCGATGTAATGACTGCAAACATTTTTATATTATCTAGAATTTGTTGCATTGCTCTTACTAACGCTGCAAACGAAGTTGATACCCCAAATGGCACCATCTTAAATTGGTATACGCATCCGTTAACACTAAATCCACAATATTTCCTTGGTTGTTCTTCTAAAGGTATAAGCCAAAATTAATTTCGAAGATTTAATTTTGAATACATGGTTTTACTTCCCAACTTTCTCATAAAGCTATCGATGTTCTGATGGGTTTCAAATTGCGGAAGTGTTCTTGCATTGATTTTTGGAACATCCAAACACAGACGAATCTCTCCACTCTGCTTCTTTACTACGACAAGGGGGTTAATAAAACTTGTTCTTGATTTTTCTATTATTCCTTATTCACATCCAAACACAGACGAATCTCTCCACTCTGCTTCTTTACTACGACAAGGGGGTTAATAAAACTTGTTCTTGATTTTTCTATTATTCCTTATTCACATCCAAACACAGACGAATCTCTCCACTCTGCTTCTTTACTACGACAAGGGGGTTAATAAAACTTGTTCTTGATTTTTCTATTATTCCTTATTCACATCCAAACACAGACGAATCTCTCCACTCTGCTTCTTTACTACGACAAGGGGGTTAATAAAACTTGTTCTTGATTTTTCTATTATTCCTTATTCACATCCAAACACAGACGAATCTCTCCACTCTGCTTCTTTACTACGACAAGGGGGTTAATAAAACTTGTTCTTGATTTTTCTATTATTCCTTATTCACATCCAAACACAGACGAATCTCTCCACTCTGCTTCTTTACTACGACAAGGGGGTTAATAAAACTTGTTCTTGATTTTTCTATTATTCCTTATTCCTTAATAAGGATTTAATTTCTTCGTTAATTTGTTCACGGTAGGCATATGGAATAGGATATACTTTAGTATGAAATGTTCTTTCATTATTTACTTGTGATGTTCATAACCATGAGCAAATCCTGGTTTTTCATTGTAAAGATCATTGTATTGATTTAAAATAATTTTAAATCGACTCCTATATTTTTCTGGTGTATTGACGTCTTCCTCTTCTACATTATGGACAGTTTTCTTCTGGATAACGTTGATATTTAAATTAATATTGGCTTCGACAGGTAAATCTTGATTCTTTTTGCTAAATTCAAAATTTTTCTTTCCACATTTGAAAGCTTCAGACTCATAATCAATGACCATATTGTGACGATTCAAAATATTAATTCCAATGATGGCATCTACTTTCATAAAAATTCGGCTTCAATATTTTCACCACCGATGTCGATTAAAATATTTAACTGTTTCTTAACAGTATTAATATGTTTACCATTAACCGTAATTAAATTAATATTCTTTATTGCCAATATGTAACGTTGGAACAATTTCTTGTGTTTATCAATTATTTGATCGCTAATTAAAGAAAATTTCGCACGTATCTATCACGGCATTAAATGAGATATTTTTACTAAGAATTTTGACGAAAGGTAAATCATATAAAATATTGGACTTTTCAAATTTATTTAAACGAGTACCATCAATCGATTCTTCCAAAATTCACGAGGGTGAGAATAACTAAAATTAATTGAGGCACCCTCCTTTCAAAATCCTGAGATTTATGTACCTCAGCTTGGACTTCAATCTTGTCCAACTGTGGTTGTTCAATTTTAACAACGTTAATTCGTTTCTGCTTTACTTCTTTATCTCCATCATCCCGGTTATTTTTATTATTATAATTTTGTCGAGGGCCTTGTTTGTAATATGGACGGCTATTACCGTCGTAATTGCTTTGTCGGTTGTCATATCCTTTGTTATTGTTATTATTGTAATTATTATTATTGAAGGAATGGGTATTCCTATTTCCACATTGGTGATGGTTTAGATAATTCCGATGAATATTATTATTGCTGTAGTTGTAATTATTATTAGAATTTTGAAAATTAAAATTAGTTCTATTAGGGGTACCATATCTGTTATTTTTGTTGTTAAATTTATTATAGTTGTAATTAATATTATTATTATCATTATTTTTAGGAAATTGTTCTTGTTCTTGGTCAACATAATCATATGATCGTAAGATTCTAATAAATTGGCCAAAATCAGTTACATTATCGATAATTACTTTAGTTGAAATATCAGAATGAAAATGTTCCGATAACTGATGAATAAGCGTAGTGGTCCCCTTCTAACAGCTGAAATGGATATAATTTTTGTATAGCATGGTTTTCCCTATTAAGATTTTTATTTGGAATATATCGACCACTAAATAATTCGTTTCTAAGTTACCCTTGCTGTTCGGGACACCAATAGAATTTAAGAAATTGTTCTAAATCTTCACAATTTCTCGTAACATCGGTTATGATTTTTACCACGTCTCGCCTCCGATTTCAACGTTGCCTTGATGACGCAAAGCTCTGTTGTATTATTGTATCTACTACCCACTTGTGTAAGATATTTTAAATATAGTTCTAATTCCATAATAAATGTCTTCGGATGGCACCCTTTATTCGGTTGAAATTTTGGTATTAACCTGTCATCCTGCCCACCACATATTACGAAAACGGCATCGGTTGATATACTTGCCTGATTTGTCCCTTTTGCATCTTTGATTTCCTTTTCCATTTTGTTAATTTGTCCTGCTACTTGATCAAACTGTTCCCCAACAATCCTAAATCCTACTTCTACCTTGTCAAACTGATTTTTAATATTATTAAATTACTTATTGACTTCTCGGTGTCATTTAATCTGTCTGTTATTTCACTTTTATACTTATTTTCGATAGATTTAAAACCATGACCCATTTCTTGTTTGATTTCGCTAGTCACCTCTTTACATTGATTGAAATTGGATTCTATTCGTTTCTGTAACGTATCATTTTTATTATTAAGCATTTGCATTTTCTCGTCATTTTCCTTCTTATTTTATTCAAATTTCCTTTCCACTTTCTTATTAAAACTAGAAATTTCTTGTTTCATGGCTGCGTTACTCTATTCAATTTTTACCCATTTTTTCATTATTTTTATCTAACGTCTAGTTTATTTCTCCCATTTTTTCATCTAATTTTTTGTTCAGTGCTAACCTTTCTGCCTTACTTTCATGAAATTTACTATTCATTTCCCCATTTACATAGTTTTTGAAGTTGATGGAAGTACTGTGGAATCAACAGGAAAATGAGAACAACCTGGTCGAGGAGTGCGAGATATTTTGGACTCATCTTGATTGCCAGTTTGTTGGTCTTCCGAAAGACTATCAGAATGGGAGGAGGTCTATAGTTGTGGAGTTGATGGATGAGTTCCGTCCGATTCCAAGCCCTCCCTAAAAATTTACCCAACTTTCTAGTAGGATTAGCTTTTATGAAGACCTTGCAAGCTACATAGTAGCCGTTCTTTAGAGATTTAAAGAACGATCTATCTAATGGTTGGAGAAAGTGAGTTGTGTGCTACTGCAGCTACTGAATTTGTATGGGACGTATGACCAGCTCAGATGAGTAAAACAGTTCCAGCTGGTTTGCGATGTTGAAAATGGTTCTCAAGCCAATCCATACAAATTATGGTATTGACGTATGCTGACTTCTGAGACAGAGCTATAGCTGTTCCATTTGGCATTCCGTTTCGATATTCAGCCTTTATGTTCTTTACTTTGAATACAGCTTAAGGCTGCATTGCAGCAGCCAGTGATAGAAAGCGTTTCGCCTTATTCAGCTGAAACATTTTTGAACCTCTTGCTGCTAGCCTGCTAGCACATGAGCTGGTGTATTATATAATTGCAAACCACTTTCATCAACATTGAAAATATTTGCTGGCTTGTTATGCAGATCATGATCAGTCAAAAAGTTGTTCCAGGAGTTCGAAATAGTGTTTAACATTTTCTCTAGCCATACCTGTAGCTAGGGAAATAGAAACTCTCTCCGCTTTTCTAATTGAAAGGTCAGGATGATACCGCAGAAATAACTGGAGCCAATCATATCGAGCTTTATCGATCTTCTTGTTAAATTTGTGCGGTATTTTTATTTTTTCAGGAGAAAATCCAAACATTTGCAATTTTTTATGTGTTTAACTAATTTTGTTTCTGCAACCTCTCCCAAGCTAGATGATGGACCAAGTCGGGCTGTTTTATTGAATTATTTGCCTTTAGTCTATCTTTCAATGAATTTGGAATACCAAATTGTTTAGCCGCTTTATTAACGCCATTGTGCCATTTTGTATCGCGTCTTTGGCATTTTGTAGCGCATCCGCACTCCAATTGGCTCTACCTGTGCCTCTTTTTCTTTTGAAAACAGTAGGTATTATGATGCTCTGGAACAATATTTAACATTACGTTTTAGTTTGTTGCATTTGCAAATTACCGGCTCCTTATTGTTTCCCTACAATTGTTAGTTTTAAGTACATGATATGATAGTCGATCTCATCCAGGGTCAAGGTGGTCGTACTCTACCAAAGTCGAGGGATAGACAGACCACCTCGACGCTTTGCCAAAATAGAAGATAAATTGTATATTTTTAGATTAGGTTAGCGGGAAACATGTGCTGTAACAAATGACTTTCCATTTACTCCGTTAAACTTATCTGCTTGAAATTTATACCCAGTAAATCTTTTTGGTTAAAAATTCTTGCACACTCTGTTTAACAACATAGCACAATTTACACTTTACTATTTAGTTATAGCAATACTTGCGTCATGCCACACACCCTTGCTACCTCTAACTGACCTCCTAGCGTACAGGCCAGCATCATCTAGTATTATATTTGTGAGATATACTCATTGGCCGGTCTATCCCGATGGTCGAACTATTCCGGAATTACCCTATATATAATAGGAAATGCCAGTGCGATCGCAAAACCCTAGAAAAAAAGGAAAAAGACACCAACCAGCTCTTCTGAAAGCTGATTTAATTATGTTTTTTTATTATATTTGGTAGTTATTCTTCTGATTTTGTTGAAAAATATACTCTAGGGTTGAGATGTTGATTCTGATGTATTTCATTTTCGAAGGCTGTTTGTTCTTCCGTTTTCTACGTGTCTGTTATTTGGAGATCATTGTTCTAACAAGTTTTAATTTTAAAACTACACTACTTTGTAGTTTTGTTTTTCATTTTTTTAGATTTTTCTGTTTTCTTAATCTCTTTTATCTTTCGGTGTTGGGTTCCTTTCGCTCTAGGGTTTTGCCTTTTTTGCTATGAGCCACAAGGTAGTAGTGCTAGTTGAATTTTCATCCACTACGCTCCCGCAGCGTATGCCACAACCCCTTTGTTCTGATTTGCGCTTTATTAATAAAAACGCGGTTTGTACTGACGTACCAGCATGAAAAATAGTAATTATAGAAATAAATTCCCTGTTAATTACTAACAAACTTTATTTACAAAACACTATTAATGTAGAAAATAAATAATGTATCTTCCATATACTGGAGTAATACGAAAGGAAAGTGAACTGAAATCTATTTCGATGACAATGTCGGAACCTTTGTCAACCCCGTCCTAGATCCGGTAAAAATTATGGCAATCAGATGTGTAAAAACTGTTGAGGGTCGACACAAGCGCTCTTTGGCTTAATTGCATACCAAGGGTACGTTCTACTTAACTTAAGTGCTATTCTAGTCCCAAATTTTAACTAATATTCGAAGCACTATTGTTATGATCTACTTGATTTCTTTGCAATTGTGTGTGCGACACTTAAATCTAAAAATAGTGATGTTACGTTGTCCATTGTTAAAGAAGTTTGTGTGGGAATGCCAGTTGCACAATCTTCATGTGTTTTTCGTTTAAACATATCTGGCCCATTATTAGGTTCCCCTAGAACAAATTTAAAAATTAATAATTATTTGAAGAAACAGCTTGAATTTTTTTGTACAGTAACTAGCATGTAAGTAGCCCGCGTTGAAAGGTCTGGCTTTCAATAACAGCTAGTGCACTCCATAGAACTTACACAAAACTGCAAACATTTAATATATTGGTAGAACGCAAATTTTTGTTGTTGCACGTTTTAAAATTACTCTCCTGGCGGTTTTAACAGAAACTACACCGCCTCTTCCGGGATGGAGCTCCACGATGATGCCAAGTTGCCATTTCAAATGGGGCAGATTATCATCCCGTATGATTGTCAGACTTCCCACTGTTAGGGCTGTGTGTTGTTCTGCCTTTTTCACAATTTCGCAAAAAAAACACAACCCCCACTACTTACTTTTTAGGAGTAGCGGACTTAAAAGTACCGTCGGGACTCGGCAACAATTTTTTCTTGCTGGACATACAAAAACAGATATGGTTTGAAACATTTATTATTGATAATTCAAGAAAATCAATTTACATTTACATCGTGATATACAGCAAAGCAATTTTTCTTCTCGTTGCAACATAAGTAAACCCCACAGGCTGTATATTTTGAATGACTTCGATGAACATAGTTCACATCTTTTTCGTTGCTTTGTAAAAGTTATCCAATGACTTCATTTATTACCCAATCTTACATCCTGACATACACTATAGTTGTATTTTCTTCTTTTTGTAGCTAAAACGGGAGAGTGTTCAGCACTGCAGCGTTCTGTATTATTAATTCTAAGACCACCAGGATTCCCGTTCAACAGGCCTTGAGCTACGGGGCGTCTAAATTCCAAAAGCATTATTTTATCTTCTTCCAGTTGGGAATATATAATGAATGAATTAACAAAGGTAATGTCATGTAGGCCAAAAAATAAAGGGTGCCACCATTTCTCCGATTTTCGGTCAACGCAGTAGCAATCACGCAATTGATCGGCATGATCTACGGCACCCACATACTTCTTATAATCAGCCACAACATCTGGACACGGTATTTGTGTCTTTGATCCATCTTTTTCCTTTCTTCCAACTGTACATGTTTGAGTCCCATGAAAATTTGATGCGGAGTGGACACATTTATTTTTTTTCCATTTGAAGAAACTACTATTGATATTTGAAACTCCATAACCGACATCTCCCCGTTTCATTTTTTTATCTTCAATCGATAACCGGGGTCAATCTTTCCTAGATGAACAAATAGTTCTACAAGCTAATGTTTTTTCTATCTTCAGTTTTTCTAGGAGATGAATACTGGTAAAAAATTATCAAAATAGATCTTCCTATAATTACCCCACTCAGGTTCAGTCAGTTGAAGCACGTAGTCCATAATCTTTAAATTTGTTTTGTCGATCAGTATTTTTGCCTTGATATACATATATCAAATGATTTCACATAACCCCCTTGGTCAGCCACACACCACAGCTTTATAGCCTCTTTTTATAGGCTTTATCGGGTTATACTGCTTCAATACTGATCGTCTTTTGAAGACGATCATTGACTCACCAACAGCAATTTTTCTTGTACCGTGATATAACTCGCTAACATTTTCATTCAACGAATTCACAAGTAATATTTTATTCTTATTATTTGGTGGAATAGACTGGTTATCATTTACATGCAAATAACTGAGAATATCCTGAAAATGATTGCGTGTCATTGTTTTTCTAACTATGTCTACTCCCAGATTGTTATGTATGCGCGTAAATTGTAGGTACATTGATGGTGGGGAAGTTTTCGCCTCACCAGGTTCAATTGAGTAGTATATGTATATTGGTGTTAGCAAATAAACGTGTTCATATTAAATTAACTGTGTTTATTTAACTAATACATACCAATATCTAACAGTGGCGACGAGGTAAAATTAAGAATCCTGTGCGGTGTTAATTACAAAATTAATTAACGTTATACTAGATCAGTAAAATGCCTGATCATAGTGCTATAAAAACCCAACAAAATTTGGGAATGATTGGTTTACTAAATGAATTCGATCATAATCGCAATGACTTTTCAGTATTTGAAGCGCGATTAGAGCAGTTTTTCATAGTAAACGATATCAAAGAAGCAACGCGTAAACGTGCTGTTTTACTAAATTATCTGGCCGAGGACACATACAAGTTGATAAAAAGTTTATGTGTGCCTGAACCTCCAGAATCGAAATCACATACAGATTTGATTTCTTTATTAAGAGCACATTTAACGCCGGTCCGAGCATATTATGCTGCTCGTTTCAAATTTTATAATGCACGCAAAGAATTGCATGAAACTGTTAATGATTGGGCAGCTAGAGTTCGAAGTTTGGCGGCATGCTGTGGTTATGGAACTGAATTATCAGTAATAGTGACTGATAAGTTCGTGACTGGAATGGATGCTTGTCCAATAATTGATAGATTATTTGAAGAAGATGCCACGAAAACCACCTGGAATCAAATTATTCAAATTGCCCAAAACAAAGAGGCTGTTAAACGAGATAAGGTACAACTGCTATCTGAATCGGAACAACTAGTCATCAAGCAAGAAGCGGATGTGCACAAGTTTAAGGTTCAACAACAAAAACCATCAAAAGGATGCAGAAGCAGTTCTACGTCATCAGGTGCCAAGTGTCGCGTATGTGGTCGTAAAAATCATAATTATCAGAAATGTAAGTACAAAAATTATAATTGCAATGTGTGTGGTGTCAAAGGTCATTTAGCGCCCATGTGTTACCACGGACAAAAGCAGAAGAATACGACCTCGCACAAGTTTATCGAGTGCGATGCGGAACCAGGGAAGGATTTGTCTTCGCTGCAAATGGTCGAGGCTGATACTGAATCTTTGTTCAATATGCAAGCTAACAATAGTAACAAAGATAATTTATTTTATTTACAGTTAACATGCGATGAACATGTAATCAAATTTGAGATAGATTCAGGATCACAGCACTCAATTATTTCTGAAAAATTGCACAAACAAATGTTCTTTTATAGGAAATTATATGCAAACGATTTGTTATTAAAAGATTATGTGGGAAATAATATTGTACCATCTGGAAAAATGTTTGTAAATGTTAGGTACAGGGATAGATTTTTTGAAAATATTCCTTTTTATGTCGTTAAGAAGGGCGGACCACCACTTGTGGGGCGCAGTCTTTTAAGAATATTGAATTTAGGCGTAGTGGATATAAATCATAATATAACGGAGCCAGTAAATTTCAAAAACCTATTTTTAAAATATTCTCAGCTTTTTAGAAATGAATTGGGAACGTTTACAAAAGGAAAGATCGATTTAAAATTAAAACCAAATGCTCAAACAAAATTTTTTAAGCCAAGGCCAATACCTTTTGCTTTAAAAAATAAGGTAGAGCAAGAGCTTGATCGATTACAAGATCGAGGAGTTTTAGTACCGGTAGAAATTAGCGATTGGGCTACACCGTTGGTGGTAGTTATGAAACCCAATAATAAAATACGGTTATGTGGTGATTATAGAATTACTATAAATCCCGCTTTAGAAAAAGTACACTATTCCTTACCTCGAATCGAATACCTTTTTGAAAATTTAAAAGGAGGTAGGCAATTTTCGAAAATAGACTTATCGGATGCTTATGAGCAAGTTCTGCTAACCCCGGAATCGCAAGAGTTGGTCACAATATCAACACATAAGGGCTTGTTTAAAGTAACAAGACTCCCTTTCGAAATTTGTAATGCTCCTTCATTATTCCAGAAAATTATGGAAAATATTATTGTTGGGATTCCGGGAGTAGCGTGTTTTTTAGATGATATATTAATTACTGGTAAAAATTACCAGGAACATTTAAGAAGACTCGATTTAGTATTGCAAAAGTTGCAAGAATGTGGTTTGACAGTCAGAAAAGAAAAATGTCGATTTTTCCAAAATGAAGTTAGTTACTTAGGTCACGTAATTGATTGTGAAGGATTACATATGTCTATTGAGCGAGTTTTGGCTATTCAAAAAGCACCAATTCCGACTACAGTTTCCCAGTTAAAATCTTTCTTAGGGATGATTAATTTTTATTGTAGATTTTTACCAAATGTGGCTACCATATTGTACCCTCTGTATAATTTGTTGAAGAAGGACAGTGAGTGGATTTGGGACTCAAAATGTCCAGCTGCGTTTGAAAAGGCAAAACAAATGCTATTATCAAAAAATGTATTAGATCATTATGATACGGAAAAACCATTAAAATTAGTTTGTGATGCTTCAGCTCATGCTGTTGGGGCAGTAATTGTTCATGTGTATCCTGATGGTAGAGAAAGACCAATTGCGTTCGCGTCAAGAGTACTAAATGCTGCTGAACAAGGATATTCACAAATTGATAGAGAAGGACTTAGTATCATATTTGGATTAACAAAATTTAATCAGTATTTATTTGGTAGACATTTTGTACTCGTGACAGATCATAAACCGCTGTTAGCTATTTTTGGACCCAAAAAGGGAATTCCAGTTATGGCAGCAAGTAGGTTGCAAAGATGGGCTCAAGTGTTAGGTTCTTACGAGTATACTATACAGCAGGGGTGGCCAACAAGTCGATCGCGATCGACCGGTCGATCGCGAAGTCAATTTTGGTCGATCGCGAAGCCAACCTGGCAAGAGCCGTCGGGTTACGAGTGAAACAAATTAAATCAAGATTTTCAAGTTTTTACGTTATTTGTGTTTTCTGTTCTAAATTTTTTTTCAACTCTAGATAGGTGAAGTCCACTAAGTCGTATCATTATTGAATTATTTGAACGACTTGATATTTCTTCACAAAATTTTTGTGTGCTTTAATGGGAGGTAAATACTACTTTGTAGCCCATATCTAAATTTTATAACTTTCAAAATGACGACTAGGCGCTATCATGAACTATTTTTTTAAATGGTAATAGGGGTCGAGTAATACC
>JABXWE010104490.1:0-20216 GCA_014611495.1 Limonius californicus | reverse complement strand
GAGTCAGGAAATCGCTAAGAGAGGAAAACCTTTCCCAGATGGCGAGTACATCAAAGGTTCATTTTATAAATGTATCTAAAGAACTCTTTATAGGTTTTAAAAATAAAGCAGCCATGTTAAATAAATTTGAAAGTATTCCATTGTCTGCTGAAACAGTAACAGATAGAATGGCTAAGACGTCCTCCAACGTAACTGACCAATAAGTTGAAGATATTAAATCAGCTTCAGCCATATCAGTTGCAGTAGACGAGTCTTGCGACATATAAGGTACAAGTTTCCCTTTTTGTGCACTATATGTCATCCGAAGGTCCTAAAGAACAACTTGTAGGATTATTGCCACCTAAAGGCCAAACGCGAGGAGTGAATATTGTAGATGCTGCTAGTTGTATGGAAAAAAAATCATATTCCACTCACTAAAATGGTGTCAATAGCAACATATGGAGCCAAGAGTATGTTCGATTCCGAAAAGAGATTTGTTCCTATTTTAAAAGCAAAAATTAATCACGAGGTGATTACTTACCACTGCATAATCCACCAAAAAGCTCTTTGTGTACAAACGTTTCCAACACTACTTGATTAAGCTATGGATTTAGTAATTAAAATTGTTAACAAAATTGTAGCACAGAAGCTTCATCACCATCAATTTAAAGAGCTTCTTAGTGAAATGGAGAGCGAATATTCACATCTTTTTCTTTTTAACAAAGTGCGATGGCTTTCAAGAGATAATATGCTAAAACGCTTTGGTTCTTGGTTAAAAGAAATCGAACTATTCTTTTTTCATTATTCAGAATTTAAAGAAGATCAGTGGTTACAAAAGTTATATTTTATGGAAGACGTTACAACACATCTGAATAAACTTAATACTAAACTTCAAAGTAGAGGAAATATTGCGTTATCGCTTCTTGTAGAAGTTGTTTCTTTTGAAGGAAAAATGGTTCTTCTGGCTAATGACATATAAAGGGGAATTTTATTGCATCTTCCAAGTTTATCACAATATCAAAACGAAGCCAATGTCGTAATTGATAAGGAATTTTCCGAAACAGTAATTTTGAAAATGAACGAATCTTTTCAAGACTTTCGACAAGTAAAAGGAACTCTGGCATTTATTACAAATCTTCTCAATGTAAAAGTAACCGAATTAAGATTTTATCCGTTCGGAATTGAAATAGCAGCTTTTGAAATGCAATTGCTGGACTTGGCTAGTAAATATTTATGGAAATCAAAATTTATACGTTTTGTTACTGAAATTGAAAATCTAGAAAGAGAAATATACACTTTGCTTTCACAGAACAGGCTAACTACTATCAAAAATTTACGAAAGACAAACGAAATTATCTTCAATACCTGGAAGAGCTTACCGGATTCATACGAGTTGAAGAAGTTTGCATTTGATGTTCTTAGTATCTTTGGCTCCACATGTATGGGAACGTTTCAGATTCATGTTCTTCCTGAGCTTCCTCAGGATCGTCCTCGTCTTCGTCTATCGAAATCAAGGCGACGTTATCGCATGATTTTCCTGAGCAGTTCAGGCATTGAACCGAGCATTTGAGCCCAGCTCTCTGGCAAGTACACGCCCCCCTGCATCCCTTCTTACATTTGCCGGCTATGATTTTGAGAAGCTGTGGTGGAGCAGGCTCTTTTCGTTCATTCGAGATTGTGAGTGAACTATTAGTCTCACAGACTTCGTTCTGTGCTTTAATGACAGCAAATTAAATGTACTACAACTTTACTTTTAACAACTTTTCACATAGGACGAGCGATTTTGCTAATATTTTGCTCAGAAAGAGAGCAAAACTTAAAATTGTCAATTTTCGGGAAAAATGGACCATCTTCGAAGGGCCACAGCTTGGTCCTTATAGGGTTTATAGAGCTGCGGCTGGGCTTAAATTGCTGCAAATTTAATTAACTTTAAAAAGTACTACGACTTGTTTGTCAAAAAACGCATAGTTTATGACTTTTAGAGCCAAATGTCAAAAAAGTGCCAAACTATCGCAGTTTTCGCGTGGTGCGCAGCGAGCACAAGTTTTTCGAAGTTGCAAATTTGGATTCACACTACCCTAAGTGGTCCATACAACATACCAAAAAATCAGAACTATATCATGCTTTGAGAAATTTAGCCTTTTTTAGTGTCGATTCCTACTGGGCTAAATATACCACCTTATAGATATAGGAAAATTTGATCGCATAATTAAAAAATACTTCCTATTTTTTATTTTATTGTTTTACATCATTCCGATTATTACTAACTTAACACTACATTTTAACGATTTTTAAAAAGTACTAATTTGGTCATTTTTTGTCTAACTGTTGATGCATTTCCATGCAATTTTAAATTTAATAATTTAGATTGATGATTTATTCTGCATTTTAGAAATATTTCAATAATTTTTTGTATAAGTTCGATTTCATGTAAATCGTCAGCAAGAAACTCCTGTACAGCAGGATGTGTTGGTAGAAACAAGTTCATGTTTGTTGAAAAATAATTAATTGCTGTATTTATTGAAAAAAACTGCATGTTTGTTTTACTGTTCAGTTTACTAACCTTTTCATGCAAACAGCGAAATTGTCTTTGAGTAAAATTAACAATTCGGTATACAATGTACACATGACGTATCAGACCACCATGAGTTACAAAGTTAGTAAATATTGCGAAACTGTTTTTCAGTTGCACTGCACAAGCGATTTTGCTTTGAATCAATATTTGCTATAATAATATGTATATCAATGCAATAACTACAAGTTAACCGACTCATTAAGTTGCGAACTGTATAACCCAGAAATGTAATAAATAATATTTTCTTTGAAAATCAGTTAAACTTTTTTTGTCTACAAATTCAATAAAACTCTTAATTTCATCTAGATCTTCAGTTTTATTAGATATGTCTTGATTGTGTGTATCATCTGATCTAAATTCAAAGGCAGGAGTGCAGTGGTTTCCGAAATCGACACAATTTGCATTAACACTTGCAGTTACAGAATTTTAAAATAATAATTGCCTTAAAGACCATTTCAATTGCTGTGAATTAGGATTATTGTTCCACACAAAATAATTCCTGGTGATTCTGAGAGCACTTGTAACTTAAAAAATATGTTAAAGGGTTTTCCTCTAAACTAAAAAGATCCTTTGCAAGACCAAGAATTCTTTCCATTCTTAATATTTCAGACAATACAAACTAATTAAAAGTAATTTAACCTTTTCGAAGCTCCCAATAAGGACACCGAATACTTGACAACAACAAAATATCAAAATTTATAAAATGCACTAAAATAAATTATAAAAACGAAACGTCTGTAGATTTCCGCCTACTATCTACGTGAGTAAGACAATGACAGAGATCCTACAGTATACTATAGTCAACTCAGTCGCTTGCGCCTGACACACAGCTGTGCATTTGAACAATATGCGCGTGGTTTTTTCAGTTTTACGTTAGTATACAGTTCACTGTCTGGAAATTACTCTCTGCTGTCTATTCTGTTCTGTTCGCGTATTTGCCACACGTGTCTTTTGTGTTAATAGTGATTACGAAAATCAAAAATGGTATGACGTACGAGTATTTGCTAATTACTTTGCTTTATAAGTGATATTTTATTTGTCACAACATTCTGTTGTGTTTCATTATCATAGCAGTGTTTTTTTCGCATCTTTTCGGCAGTCTATATTTGCTAATGTCACAAGCTGTATTATCTTTACAATTTAAATACGTACAGGCGTTTGCCTAAAATACAAGAGTAACATGTCTTAATATCTTAATATCTTAAATATTACTCTTGTATTTTGGGCAAACACCTGTACGTATTTAAATTGTAAAGATAATACAGCGTGTGACATTGGCAAATATAGACTGCCGAAAAGATGCGAAAAAAACACTGCTATGATAATGAAACACAACAGAATGTTGTGACAAATAAGTATCGCTAAAATTTTGCGTTAATTTTTAGGATGCTACCATTCCTAAAAAGGAAGAAGAAACTTCTCAAAGACGACAAAAAACGGGAAATAAAGATATGGAACCTACCGATCTTTTCGTCGACACCGAGTGCAGCTTCAGCATTGATAATCTGATTGACAAGTCTGTTCCTGAATTGAGAGTAGAAGATGCAGCTTTTCCCGATGAAAACCTGCGATCTGGTACTGAGAGTACGCTTGAACAAATTACAGGTAATATTACTTTCCATAACCTAATTGGGGAAGAGGAACTTTTTGGGGATAGTTTTGATCTAAATCAATTTTTACCACTTTTTTTCGAAATTATTGAAACCCATTACATGCATGCTTGATAATAGTTTGATTGTGACAACGGTGTTTTCTATGATTGTTGGTGAAGCTGGGAGCGCTAAACCTCTTGAAGAATATGCATTCCAAGAGGAAGCTGCGGCACTGCCTTTCAATGTGCCATCGCCGGTTTTCGGTAAGTGTTTTTATTTTCGTTACACGATAGTGTATGTCTGAAAGGTTGCATTCACCTATTAGATTTGGTAAATCGTATATAATTGAGATTTCATCGAATGCGAAGTAGTCATCACCAAAAACTGCAACTTCAGCAACTAATGATTTCATGCAAATTTTTGTTTTGTCAAGTAGGTTTAGTTTTATCAAGAAAATATCTGTACTAAAAACAATTATGTAAACACAATAATCTCAATTCTACTTTAACAGCTTTATATTGGATGAGTACCATTCAAAGTTGTCTCTATATATGTAACACCGATGCCTAACCCATGATTTTTAAAACAAACTTCAAATATAATTACAGCTTTTCTGTTATTTAGATATTTTATTGGTTTACATGTACTTTTTATGTTACCTACTGGGGTATGACATATTCAAATATTAACTTTACGATTTTCATAGGTAACCATATTTCTTTTTCTTGAATCACTTTAATCCAACCACTTTTTTAGATTTTAGTTTCATAAAAAGGTTTTCTTTGTTGCAGGAATATTTGTAGTATTTAATAATTATTTTGTCAATAATGTATTTAAAAATTCAGGGATTTATAAATATTATTTGCAATTTCAATATAATTACAGCAATATCTCTATTTACATATGTTGTAAATGGTCAAATTGATAAGAGACGAGTTAGGATTTTCCTAACTATTATTGGTCATTATGTTTGTTTGTCTGCATGTAACTTCTATAGTATTGCCAAACTTGCAATAAGATTAGGAAAAATTATATTATTTATTATTAAAACCGCGAAATAGTTAGATAAAAAGAAATAATTTATTGTTGTATTCGATAATATTTAAAGTAAATCAAGCAACCATTATAGTGAAGGTAGCTTTGTAACAAGTAACAACAAATATGTAATTTTTATAAAGGTACATTGTAGATTTGATTCAGTAATTAAAAAGGATAATTTTCAAAAATAATCATTGTAGAAACATTTTCAATTTTGACATTGATTTGGAACATATATACTTGTTGAAAACGCAGCTGGGGGGATTTCTCTATCTTCTGTTATGCACATGTAAAAATCTTTCGTTCTTCCTTGTCAATTTCCTTATCTTTCTCAGGCAGTTGTTTAGCTGTACACAATCTTTTCTGATTAAAACATATTTTTGAAAAGTTAGTAATTTGGATCGAATTTAGCTGGTCATGTCTGTTTACAGGGTATGACTAAATATGAACTCAAACAAATGTTTCTTAGTTACATAAACAATAATTTTTTCCATCCTCACCAGATGAAATCGTGTTTTATCAACATTAAAATGAGTTTTTGTTGGATGATGCTTTCATAAATTGAATATTAAAATATGTCCTACCCTGGTATAAGGAATACATATAAAACAAAAGAACTCTTGAAACAGTTGCAGTAAAAACTGATGTTGGAATTAATTGAAACCATCAATGTTTTCCTCAATAAATGCCCTTTAAGCAAATTAATGTAACATATGAGGCAGATATTCAGAAAAGGCCGTTGATGATGGTATTGTATACCAAATATAGTAAAGTTGTTAGTAAAAACGTGACAGACATTCTAATTTATAATGCATATTAATAGGAAGGATTAATTACGTTTTCACGTTATAACATTTTATTTTTTTAAAACTTTATTTGAAAAAACGGAGTTACAATCTTAAATTAACTTGCGTCAATAATTTAGACTACAAGCTATGTCAAGCTGTTGGTTAACAACTGTCTGCTTAATGACTGATTAATAACTATTGTAAGCGCCTATATATATTATTCTATTATCATTTGTGGTTAGGGATGTGCCTTGATGCACCCAGAAATGCTGTACATACCATAACTGGTGTTAGTAATTGCCTTCTCATAGTGATAACGTATTAGTAAGCTTCTTCTGAATATTACAGTGACGTAACTCCTTCCCCTTTAAGATGAAAGTTTATACATGTAGGCAACTTTCATTTCAAAAAAGAGTATAAATTACATTTGGTTCTTGAGGAGGATTTGTATTTTGATCAATTTTTTAAGTATTTTCATGTACCGCTGTTTCTATTTTCAAAAATTGTTTGAGTTTGGGGCGGTTACATAACTGCTTTTTGTAACATATATAACATATTATTATTATTATGGTTACAAGTATGATTACAATATAAGTAAAGGTATGTGCTTGTCCTTCTAAAGTAAAAGATAGTTTTGCCATCGTTTCTAATTCTAGGGTTAGTTTCGATAATCGATCTAGTTTTATAGATTTTAGATTAAATTGTATCGGTTTGGTAGCTGACACAGGATAATCTGTCAAAGGTAAATATACTGGTTGGTTCTTCTGGTAAGGGTGTTTCGAAATTAACATTTTTAAATTCCTTAGCCGTGAATGAACAAGAGTATGGTATATTTGCGTAATAAACTCCTTGTAGTTTATGCACTTCCTCGTGTCTGCACTTTTCATGAATTAATGTCTTTTTATGTTGTATAAGAATATACCTTTCGTCGTTTATGCTTTCAACTATATAACACTTCACTGATATTTACTTTTCATTAACACATTCCGCATTAGTTTTGACTTGCAAGATGTTTTTAATACATTTATCCTCTTGATAGTTCTTTTCAATTTTCTTGCTAGGGCAAAAGAATTGATTTTGCAAAAATGTCAATGGTTCTTTCAAATAATAAATTCTTTCATTTGCTAAAGCAATACAAGGTGTTGGGGAAATGATTACTTATTGTATCTGTTGGTGTAGGTATTGAATACAAATGATATAGCGTGAATAGATCTGTATCTAGTATAGGTACGTGTAATAAAAATATTATGTGAGTTGGGGTAATGTAAAAATCTAGGTACGCTTATTGTTCTTTCAAAAAGGATATTATCTTTTGAATAAATTTCCTGTTCCGTGAGAAATTCTAAAATTTGGGATTTCATTAATTTGATTTGCTCTTCAGTTATAATGCTTAAGTGTAAAGTGTTCAATTGGGCAAAGCTTAGAGCTGTTTGTAAATTCTATAACATTTAATCTGAGTAGTGTTATAGTATGTCGTAGTTCTGAGAGGTGTCAATGGGTAATTGTGTATGAAGGTGTGTTGTGTTCTTTGTATGCGTACTTCTCCAAGTTTGAGGGATAGTATGTCTGGATTATGGTGTAAATTTTTAAATTCTATTTTGTTTTGTTGCTGATGGCTCTTCATTATTATCGATAGTTCTATTATAACAATGAGGTTCCACATCTGAAATAATTTTGTCTGTTAGTTGTGATTTCTTACCGGTTTTATTTCTTGTTTATGATAAACTTTATCTGACTGGGTTTTGATTTTATTTTCTAAGTTTTCTTTTACTATTTCCTTTTTATATCTAATTGCCTTTTTATCTGGGGTAATTGTCTGATATAGATTTTAGTGTCTAACGGAATTTCTGGATAAGGGATTCTTTTTGTATTCTGATAATTTATTATTTGTTCTTTGTTTTCAGTTTCGCGTATCGTAATTATTTCGTATAATTTTTTTATCTTGTTGTACAATTCACTTGTGTACTTGTGAGGGATAATAATTTTCATCAAAAATCTCTAATAAGTCGTTTGCTTCTAAATGTCCGAAGAGTAATTCTATTGGTTTGAATTTAGTGACTGAATGGATTGTTCTATTGTATATTATTACCGTGTTCTCAAATGGGTTGCTTACTAATGTCCTTCCTTTTGAGTCTATTATTGTTCTAATGATTTCGATTAAAGTTCCATGAGCTTTTTCTATTGAACCGTTACTATTTGGATGTAAAGGAGTTGCTAGGTGGTGTTCGACCTTATGCATTTTGAACCAATCATTAATTAATGCGATATTGAATTGATTATCTGTAATGATTCGTTTTGGTAGTTTATAATGTGTGAATAGTTTAATACATGCGTCTAAGATATCTGGGATGTTTTGAGATTCAAGTTCTTGATACAAAAAGTATTTAGTAAAGTCATCTATTGCTGTTAAGAATTTTCTTTTGTTTATTGAAAATATGTCTCTATACAAACACTATTTCAAAGGGTTCTTTTGGTGAATGATTCGATTGCAAACGATATTGTTTAGGTTGTCTTTCGTATTTTGATTTTTGACATATTTCACATTCATCAATAAATTATTGGCAAGTTTTTTGTAAATTTGTCCAATAATATTTTCTACTAATTTCGTTATAAAGTTCTTGTGCTCCATGGTGTATGGGATATGATTTTCTTATTTGAGGATGAGCTGTTGTTCTTGTTCGTGTATTATGTCTTTTACTACTGTACGAGTACACACTATCTTAATTTGGTCATTAAATGTTTGATTCACGATTTTAGCAATTTCTTCGTAATGTTCTGGGGTTTTAGTGTTTATACAATTAATTATATTAGGATTGATATAATTTTGTAGTATATTAGTTATTTCGTTTATAAAATTTTCTCTAATAATGTGTACTAAATATCGAGTTTTTTCAAATGGATGTATAATTTGTAAACTGGGTGTGCTAAAGAATGTAAAGATAAATTGGTTTTTGAATTGATTTAAAGGTTTATCTGTGATTTCGAGATTAGCATTAATGTTTTCAGATTGTGAATGCTGACTCTGATTCTTTGTGTATTTGTTTTAGCTTCACTTCGATTTCCAACGTCTGGGGGTTTAATTTGTATATCGGATAAAATTTTAATTGGTTCTGGTGGTTTTATTGTAGATGTAATTTGAGTTGATTTCTTTTTATTTGATTTCTCTAATAATTTGTCTAATTCATTAAAATCTTCCGGTTCTCTGTGACTAATATCGCCGGGATTATTAAATACTGATAATAAATCATCGGGTATTTCGGTTTCAAAAGGATATGCTTGTAGTCTGGATGAAAAGTCTGCATTATTATTTTGTTTACCTTTCTTATAATTAATTTCATATTCAAATTCGGATAATTTGAGTCTTCAACGACTTAATTTTGAATTTGGTTCCTTTATATTGAATAACCATTGTAATGGTTTATGATCCGTGCTTATATTGAATTTTTGTCCATAATATAGGGTCTAAAGATTTTAACTGCCCAGACAATGGTATAACATTCCTTTTCAATTGTCGAATAATTTTGTTGTTCAGAACTTAATGTTTTACTAATAAACATTATTGGTTTATCTTGGCCAATTTTTCCTTGGGATAAAACTGCTCCTATTCCTACATTTGAGGCGTTTGTTGTAACATTAGATGTTTTTGAAAAATCGGGATAAATGAGAATTGGGGGGTTGATTATTATCCTTTTAATATTTTCAAATGCGTTTATAAATTCTTGGGTATGTTTTATTTTAGAGTTCTTTTTCAAACAAAGGGTTAGTGGTTTGGTTATTGTTGCAAAAGTTTTATTAATTTGCGGATAGCTTATTTTAGTGAACAAGGTTCGAAAATTGTTTACCATAGCTAAAGCAGCGGTGATACACTCCGTTTCCCAAATGTAAGTTATTTTTTTAACAATAATTGCCAACATAACTGCAGTTGTTCGCGCCCGATAGTCGCCTGTTAAAGGTGAAAAACCAGCAATATTGTGTATTGCTTTCACAACAGTATTATGCATAGCTGTGTAGTGTCATAAGAGAGTTCAAACTTGCCACTACAGTATTCGTGCTTCCAAAATAAGGCTTCCCAGGAAACGTAAATGGCTGCGAATCATACTGTCATGATGTGCAGATGTAGCATACATATCGCACATGCAGTTTGCATAAGCTACTGCTAAAGTGTCAAATCGAATGACATCGCTGATTGTATCAACCCGCATGAAGGGCATAACACGACATTTTCAGTATTTCACATGCACGCACATGTATTTTTGCTTGAGTTTTATTAGCAAGAGCACGATGATGACGATCCAATGCTGCTGAAGATGTTAAATTAATACAGAATGTGTAGTGTCTGTGCAATCTTCTTCCCTGTATCAACTGCCAACAGTTTGCACAGTCTCTTTAATATTCTCTCTCTCTTTAATATTTCCTGGCGAACTGTATGACCTGCATGTACCAAAACACAAGGGTAAAAATATATTTTTTATTATTATTTGTAGGTAGCAATATGTAATTTGTATATTCAATATGAACGTAAATTATGCAACATAATTATTATGAAATGAATATTAAAAGTAAAAAATTCTGTTTGTATAGATAGACAACTCAAGTTATATATAGAAAATCCATGGTTTTTAATAATTAAATATATAAATGATCAATGTTAAATATTTTTAAAAGCCAAATACTCCACCAGCGAAATGGTAAAAAGCCAAAGCAAAAAATTTCAGGCCTAGAAACATTCAAGTTAGATAAAAAGTATTTATATTTTGTAGTCGAAAGTACAGAAAAGTAATAGTACGTAAAAATTAAGTTTAATGAATTTTTCCTCCTACAGATGTTTAATCCAAAAACATTTTATTGCATGAAGCACAGCATACTAATAGCAACAAACCTTTAGGATAGTTTTTTAACTGTTTTACGATGTCTTCTTCTTTATGTACTGCTTCCATATGGTTTGGTAATTTTGCTACTAGTTTTTGCAAAATATACAAAACTGACGTCGTGTTTCTCTTCCACCATCTGCACTCAATACTCTTTCCTCAACTACATGATCATACTGTATTTTCGGAACGTCTGGTAGAATTATATTAGCGTTTGTTTTTATAATTTGTTTTGTAAAGATATCCCTAAAAAAAGGAAATACTTAAAAATTTTATAAAAATATGTACAGTTCGCATTTAAATTTTTTCCGACTATACACTTATTTTCACTTTAATAAACATACTTGTCTTTAACTTTGTCATGACAAGTAACGCTTGGGATTGATGGGGTTGCAAGAAACAATTCATCATTTATGTTGTCATGATCTGTTACTCGGGTACTGTAGAGGTGGTAACTTTGTACCAAAGTACCACTTCTCGTTACAGCTTCGGTGAGTTCAGTTGTTTTTGTGCATTGTATTCTTTGTCATTTTAACTTCTTGATAAACGACTTTTCTGTACTTTCAACTGTGTTGTGCATTATTTACAATAGGTACTACAACTTCCTTCAACAGTGCTGGTAACTGTAAATAATGATTAATTTAAAAAAAGACATTAAAAATTTACGAAAAATGGGTATTTACATTGTAGTTCTCTGCTATGAATATATAATTCTTCATCGTTGTCTTTGACGAAACCTTGGCCCATAACTTCCTGTTTTAACATTCCCTCTTCGAGAGGTGGTGGCGAATAACAATTTTGCATACCTAAGCGTAAAAAATTAAGCGTGTTAAAATATGTTCTACAACAGTATACTAATTTCACTATTTTGTATATTAATGCATTTGAATTCCCCATTACATTATTGACACGGCTAGATGTGCCAGGATATCTAACAGGGAGATTCATTTTATAATTACATTTATTTGCCAATTTATTAAATATATTCCCAAAAGCAAAAAAAAATATTGTACACCATTTCCTCGACTGACATGTTTTCACCATTGGCTTCGAATACGTATAACAGGCGGCGTTTAACTTCAGGTTTGATATTTTGTTCTGCTTTACTTGCGCTTACTAAAAATTTTTTCAAATTTTCGGAATCGTCTTGAGATTTTGGTTGTGGATTTGTTTGAAATAAATTAGGAAGTTTGGGTATATTATCTGCCAGTTGTCTAACTTCCTGTAAATTACCAGTCTGGTGCAGTCACTTTAAAACCTGCTCTTGCTGGAAAGGTTTTAATTTGTCGTAAAGCACTGCGGTCACCAAAAGCGGTTCGAGAACAACTCCTCCTAATTTCGGCAATACATAGAAATTATTATAGTCAGCCATCATATTGGTGGGAAAATTACTATAGTTGAGATTATGCAATGTATGAAATTATATCAACCACCTGGCACGTTAGATAGTTTACTGTATCGTAATCACTTCACAATTATTCTTCAGCTAAAATATACAACCACATAGCACTACACAATAAGAGAGTTCCACACCACGTATGAAGTTACCCGATTGAAATCAGAAAAACTACCTCCACAGAGGATATGAATCTGGAGTTGGGCTGGCAGTTTCCTCGATCGTATGAAAAGCCATCTCTCTTGAAGTGTAAATAAAGATCCTTCTTAACCTTGTGCAAATATCCACAACTGCTTCGCGTTCTGCCGTAAAGTCCGTATTGTCATCAGTTCTAGAGGACACAGTAATGCCTTCCCACACCATGTTATCATCAGCATGAGCCATATTTATTGGACGATTTCTACATATAAAGAATATTCTTAGCTCTGTGCACTGCTTCGTTTCAAGGTACTTACCGAAATGTGCGATTAAACTTTCGGAATAAATTCTTTTCTGGTAACGCCATAACGAGCGAAAAGTGACGCAAAAACCAATCTACGTTTATTTACAAAAAGATTCTGTAAAATAACACCTGGAACGCCTTGAAAATCTAAAGCAGAAAGTTAGGTTAGATATTCGTTTTTATAAATGGAAATGCCCAGATGTAAGCAGTTGGTATCACTGCTTGACGCATGCGCATTTCATCAAGATCGGTGTTACAATTCCCGGATCCTCCTCCACAGCGGGGAACCCCCGAGTAATTAGATGTCGCATTCGCGTGCTTATGTGTTTTGCATTTCTTGTTTGTATATGTTGCCACAGCGATACCTTATACGGCATGGTGAAATATATTAATGATAAAAAACTACATCAATTACTTATATAAATGCAAAAACCCCCGTAAGATACCTTAGTTGTATTATTTGAGCGCGAGATTTATATTTAAATTTTACTTTAAATACCGGAATTCTTTAAACTGTTTAAGATGTAATCAGTCTATGTATACCTATCTAGCAGTAATAATAAGAATAACTAATTGTTACACTATAATTTATCCCATTTTTGCCATTTAATTTAGCAAAATAACACAAGCAAAAAATTAACTTATGTGTATTGTAATTATGTTTACACTTTAAGAATGGCCACAAAAGTGGCTGATTTTAATATACTTACTAATTAATGTTACAGTGGCTGATAATGCCTGTCGAAAATTTTTTTTTGGCACAACAGTAAATAAATTACTTTTTTATACTTTGCGTTTATAAGGCTTTCCTTACGAAACGCGAATGACGTCATTTGGGTTTTATAATAATTTAAACATGCATGCAAAATTTTATTTTTAAAGGTTGGTACAATTGCACTTGAACTTATCAGCTGAACAGAAAATGTGAAATGTCAAATTAAACTAACCTACAAAATACTATTAAGTTTTTAACACAATTTAAATGCACTCATACCTGCTATAGGAATGTTATTTTTGAATTGTACAGTTTTTGTAAACATTAACTGTAATATTGCACGAATCTTTAGTCTGAACAGTTATTCCTGCTGATAAATTTGTAGTTGATATTGTAGTGTCTTCAGCATTTGTGTTTTCAATTTCTACATTGTAGTGACATGATGAAGTCGTTGATGTAGATGGTCTGTTATTTAAAGATTTGCTTACAGTATAATTATTACTTGTTGAAGATCCCAATGCAAGCATTTCAGCCACTTCAATCTTGGCGTATTTCAGGCGGTGTACAAGAAATTACGTCGTTTTCCATTTTACTTTTATGAAATCGCGAACACAATAATTGAACCTGTCAAATCAAAAAAGTATAAAAACAAAAGTTTATTTATTCAAACATTCAACATCGCTTTAATACCAACCCACCCAATATGAGAATGAAAATTATTAAAGTAAAATTTTAATTTTTGATAAATATAAACGCAAAGTATAAAAAATAGTATAAAGAATTCGTTTTTTAAGGCATTTATAGGCACTCGTCCTTTAGAAAACTCGGCTATCGCCTCGTGGCCTAATATTTTCTTGCGTGACTTATATGCCAAGTAAGACACTTGTATAATAAATAACTATTATGAATGCTAAAATCCTCGTAAGATACCTTCGACATAAAGCAACCACATAACTAATGGCATTTGCTACGCTTTGTCAGCAACACTAGGCGTAGCAACATCCGTTAAACATCAAAATTTGTCGTTTTAGGGCACAGTTAAAATTTAAATATCGATTTTGCAGCAGAAATGGAATTAAACAAATGGTTTGAAATCAAATTCGTTTATGTCCCATCTCGCAGTAATGCTGAAGACAGTTATAATAGTTGCAGTACTGTTTGTCCTAGGTTTGCATTTAAATCTGGCGGCATAAAACAACAAAAATTAAGACTGACCGTATCAGTTTCGAATTTTGTTTTAGTCAATAATATTATTTGCAGATAAATGGTAGTACAGAATTGTTTCTGACAAAATAATAAATTAAATACTTATATACATACAAAAATCTACCCTATACATAAAATACCTAGATAACTATATAGTGGCGTTTCCGAAGCCTGTTGTCACATTTTGGTGCAAGTCATACATCTGCTCAAAGATTGCAAACATTACCCAGGATAAATTATAAATACGAAATAATCTTCCTTTTCAGCCTTTCGAGTATGCAACACGCTGTGGCATTTAAATTTTAGTTTGGCATAGTGGCGCAGGCGTCGACCACTAGTTGGCGTTTAGATCGCAGCGTAATAAGTACTCTTAAGTCATATGGAATTTATGACGGCGGCGCGGTAAAGCCAAAAAGTCGCAGTAGTGTAGCTTATATAAATAGAATGAACGCAATAAGTGTCCGTAGACACACATATGTATGTATGTATGTATAAAATTCATTCTTCGTGTTGTTCTTTGGTCAATTAAAAATCCGCGTTCCGATGGGGGTATTTTGTTTATGTAATGGCAAAAAGAAAAATTTTCGCATTTGCAAAATTAAATATCAAATAAATTTTGGCTTGCAGTTTTAAATAAATCTAGCTTCTCAAGAATCTTTTATTGTAAACTGATTTTGTGTTTTTCTTAATAGCCAGTGGCGCACCCAGGATTTAATCTTAGGGAGGGCCGGCAGTTGTGTATACAGCGTTATAACACGAGCGCGAGTAATAAAGCCTAGCGCCGCATTCGAAAATTTGGGCAAGAAAGGGGCGTGGCCTAATTTTAAGAGAATCTTCCATGTTTTAGAGGAACTTAATGAAACCCAAAATATCATGTTTCATGTATCTTTATTTTTATATTTCCAATATATAATAATATAAAACTGGGCCGGGTTGTATGGAAAATAAGTGGACGCGACTGCCTCCCTGGACTTTCCCATACTGGAAACTGTTCATATCATCTTTATTCAACAGTATAGTTATTTTCCTCAAAACGGTTGTTCAAGTGCTATCCTAAAACCTTGCCTCGTAACGAACAGACTTACCCTTAATTTCCTTTTAATATGCAACCAGGCATACTTCATTCTCTACTATATACGTCGCGCGGTCTAACTAGTACCGATTGCTGTTGCTACCGAGGTAAAATTTTCTAAGTCCCTCGAAATTATATTTTGTAGGGCATAAAAAATCGATTTTTTTATTTTCGCGGAAAAAGATTCTTTGACGCAAACAAATAACAACCGTTAGAATAAAAAAAATATTTTTCTAAAAAAGAGGGGGGAGGGGGCCGGTGCGCTTACATAAATCCACGAGTGTATTATTTCTTTGCATATTCATATGCTCCATTACGCACTGAGCGATTCAGTGAAAACCCCAGCTTCCTATCTTTTTTCGTTTATTAATTAAAGGAGTTTGAAGTTTCAAACTTCCAAGCTTCGTAGAGGGCGCCACAGGAAAATTACGGAGTTCTTCAAAAAACACATCGATAGCCCCTTGCGAGGTCTATCGACATATGAAATTTAAAAAAATTCCTTGGAGCAGTTTTTGAGAAATAATTTTTTTGAAAATTTCCAAAATTTTGAAAATTCGTAATTTAGGCCCCTTATAATTTTTCAAAAAACTTTTTATATCACCTCATTTTACCCTTCATATACTATTCAGAAAATAAAAATCATTTGAATCGATTCATCCGTTTTCGAGTAATTGGGCGTTAAACTCAAAATCTTCAAAAAATCATAGCGCCCTTCAGTTTAAAGCTAGCTAGTTCGGCAAAAAACTAACAGATTTGTCTTATGACCCTCTATCGTTATCCGCGATAAAAGTTTCAAAATTGTAATCACGAAAAAAGTGATACCAAAAAAAACATGCGTAACTTCCGCTTCCGGTTTCGGATTTTTTTGAAAAGCTTATTTTTTCGATGAATTTTCGATACACCCCCGCATTCCAAAGCGCATCAAAATCGGAGCAATACTTTCGGCTGTAGGAGCGTCACATACGTACATACGTACATACGTACATACGTACATACGTACGTACATACCCACCCACAGACAGACATTTAAAAAACCACTTTTGGGTTCCTAAGCGACCCAAAACGGATATATCCGTTTAAAATCTCGATTTCGAAAATTTTCATGATTTCAATACTTACCCTATCCTTATAAGGTATTGGGAAAGTAATATACCTATAAGGTATGGGAAAGTAATACACTATACCTATAAGGTATGGGAAAGTAATATACCTATAAGGTATGGGAAAGTAAAAATTAATTGAAAACTAAATAAAATTCATTAGATGTTTATAGACATTTCTTTATAGAATAAAATCAAGTTTTCTTTTTTTTACATAGTTCTTGAATTACCTCTGTCGTCATGGGCGTCCATTCCTATGGGCAAGGAGGGGCGCTTGCCCCTCCCTGCCAATATTTTCAATAAATTGACAAGGTCCACGGCGACCAAAATTTATAATATTAAAAATCAGTCGTAAAGAGTAATACATTTGTTTGTGTTAAGTAATATTTTGTATTTGTGTGATTTACGTTTTTGGAACTTGTATTTTAAAGAGTTATACAACTCTTTTTATATTTGAAAATAATTTTCTAAAGGATTACAAAATTCTGCTAAGCGGGCGTTAAGCCTACTTAAACGTCTCACAACCGCATTTCAATGGATAACTGTCAACTGATGTCAGGTACTCTTTCTTGCACTTCTCAGCAGCCATTAAAAGTTTAATATTCCAAATTTTTCTGATAATTCTGTTGTGTTTCGTCGCCACCCCAAACATTTGCTACTTTAAGTTGCAACTTGCAAACTGGGTTTACTTGGCTAATCTTAATTGCACTTAGCACTTACAGCCTCTTCTAGGAAACTAGTATAGGGTATATCTTGTATTTTTTCGTTCATTCGTTTCCCCACTCTGTACAGAAGTTTTCATTTTTATTTTAACTCATAAAATAAGTTAGTCCTAGTTATGCAATCAAAGTCAAAGCAGCAAGTTTAGGAAATTATACGTTAATAGTGTCTGTGAAAAACTATTTGTTTTATATCGAGCGTTGGTGCCCATTTTTACTGTGATAGTGAACCACTGTTGACTGACACCTGGTAAGCAAATATGTACTTAAATATTTTTTAAATTTGATTTTCCTTATTCAACTAACTACAATCTACAAATCTTTGAAAAGTAAAAACTAAAAGAGCTTCAAATTCAAAATAGTTACTAACTAAATAATTTTTTATAGGGGGATGGACACTCGCAATTTTTTTAAAAAGCGTAAATTGGATGAAACTACTGACTCGAATGTAAATCAGAATGCTGCTAATAAATCTCCGACGTCTAACATCTTTCAAGGTAATACAGACGAATTTGTTACGATGACTGAACCAGAATCTCAACTTCCGTTGCCAACATCGAGGAATCAAGATCTGGATGTTGGAAAATACGTCAACGTAACTATAAATCTTGCAGACGAATTAAAATATAATTTGGTTGTAAATCCACATACTCCCAATTCTTCCTACAATTTCAAAATCGACGTCTCACATGGTCAGAGAGCTTTTAGAAATCAGTGGTTGATAGATCATAAATCGTGGCTCGTATATTCTGTCCACCTTAAAGGTGCCCTCTGCAAACACTGTGTAATTTTCCAGCCAACATTACATCGTGGGGTGCAAGGCAGTTTCAATCGAACCGCATTTGTGAGATATAAGCACTTTTCAGAGCAATATAAAATTCATATAAATTCTACTTGGCATAAAGATGCAATTGAGAAATCGCAAAACTTTATTAATATAATAAATAATAAATCTTCATCTGTAATAGTTCAGTTAAATGATACAATTCAGAAACAAATTCAATCAAACCGTGAGAAATTATACTTCATAGTATCGACAATAATATTTTGTGCAACGCATGATATCTCTTTGCGAGGTAAGTTAGCTTCAGGGGGTAATTTTCGCGATTTGCCCCAATTTACAATCGAAAGCGGAGACATCATTTTGGACACTCATTTAAGCAGTTGTAAAAGTAAAGAAAAATATGTATCAGTACGTATTCAGAACGAATTAATAAATATATGTGGAAATATTATCTGTGAGAAAATTATTGAAACGGTGAACAACTCTCATTCATTTTCAGTACTGGCCGACGAAACTATGAACATTTCCGGTATTGAACAAATGTCCTTAGGCGTTAGGTACGTAGACATGGCGACAGAAAAAGTTCACGAAGATTTTTTAGGATTTGTTCCCCTTGAGCAATTAAATGCTATAAATATTGCAAACAAGATAGTGTCATCTATTACAGACTTTAGGTTAGATTTAGAAAAAATGGTTGGTCAGGGATATGACGGTTGTCCAACTATGGCCGGAAAAGACGGCGGCGTTCAAAAAAAAATAAATGTCTTATATCCTAAAGCTTTATATTTTCATTGCGCTTCACACACTGTTAATTTAGTAATACATGATTTGAATGAAGTTACACACATAAGAAATACAGTAGGCACAATAAAAAATATTGTTTTTTTTTTAGAGAAAGCACTTTGCGAAGAAAGTTGATCCCATCTGTTCCTTTATTTTGTGAAACTCGTTGGGGTGCTAAATACAAATCCATGCGAATATTTTCTGGAAACTTTGTTAGTATAGTAACTGCTGTCTATGAACTAAGTAATGATGGTAACAACAATAATACCAAACAAACGGCGTTTCAGTTATATTCGGCAGCAATGACTCCTACATTTATTATTTGTTTATGTATTATCAGTAAATATTCTTCACTATTAGAACCTACAACAAACATTTTGCAAGCGGTTGATATGAATATAGTCGACGTTAAAGAGCATATCCATATCTTAATTAATACGTTTTCAAATGAAAGGAGCAATGCTGAAAAAACATTTAGTGAACACTGGAATAATGTTTTAAAATTATCACAAAAGTTAGATATCGAAATTAAAATGCCTAGGAGATGTTTCAAACAAACTCAACGAACAAACTATACCACCGAATCCGCGCAAACGTATTATCGACAAAGCATATTTATACCTTATCTTGATTCATTAATAACGTCATTAAATGACAGATTTTCAGTGCAGTCAAGGAATGCCTTTGATTTGGTAAATTTGCATCCCAAACTGTCTAAAGACGAATATTGCTTATCAATTAATAACATTGAAAAACTGTATATAATAGAAAATTTCAAAAAGCAAGCATTGTTGTGAGTCTTCATCTGAAGAGCTTTCTAAACTGACAATAGAAGATCTTTTAGACAAGTCTAAATTATTTTATCCGGCAGTACATTATGCTCTTATAACATTATTAACGTTGCCTTGCACAACATGCACTATTGAGCGGTCATTTAGTACATTGCGAAGAGTTAAAACTTGGTTAAGGTCCACAATAGCAGATGATAGGCTAACAGGTCTCTGTTTAATGAGTGTTCACCGCGATGTAATTTTTGCTGAAAAAAATTGGTTTATTAATAAAGTTGTAAACCGTTTCGGTCAGAATCCTCGACGTATGCAGTTTCTTTTTAGCCATAAGGTATATAAATAAAATATTGTAATTTTTAACATGTAATTAT
>JABXWE010104489.1:0-12212 GCA_014611495.1 Limonius californicus | reverse complement strand
ATTGAAAAATTGTATATAATAGAAAATTTCAAAAAGCAAGCATTGTTGTGAGTCTTCATCTGAAGAGCTTTCTAAACTGACAATAGAAGATCTTTTAGACAAGTCTAAATTATTTTATCCGGCAGTACATTATGCTCTTATAACATTATTAACGTTGCCTTGCACAACATGCACTATTGAGCGGTCATTTAGTACATTGCGAAGAGTTAAAACTTGGTTAAGGTCCACAATAGCAGATGATAGGCTAACAGGTCTCTGTTTAATGAGTGTTCACCGCGATGTAATTTTTGCTGAAAAAAATTGGTTTATTAATAAAGTTGTAAACCGTTTCGGTCAGAATCCTCGACGTATGCAGTTTCTTTTTAGCCATAAGGTATATAAATAAAATATTGTAATTTTTAACATGTAATTATGTATAAACATTGTAGTTGTAAAGTGTTATTAAACCATTCATGTGTTATTTTTTTTTTATTTCCAATAGGGTTACAAATTTTTAGCCCCCTCCTAGAAAATATTGAATGGACGCCCTTGGGAACTGGGAAAAGTACCTATATCAAAATAAAGTAATGTCGATTGTCGACACTAGGCGCGTGCGCGTGTGGTGAGGCAGTGAGAGGATCGCTCAGGTGACATTTTCGGATCACGTATTGAACGAAAATTTTAATTTATTACGATGTAGAACTACTTAGTAAATTATAGGAATAAAAGTGTTTAGAGTACTTAATTTCTTTGGAATGCGAAAAGCCATCCGGCCCGTCTAAACATGGTAAGCAGTCGGGTTCCGATCTATCAGGGGCACCTCACACAAGTCGATATAAATGATAAACTTAATAATCAGAATGAAGTAAGCTTGTTTAAATTATTTTTCTATTTCGGTTTTATAAAGCCGTTCTAAGCGCACTGTTTTAGCTTAAAAACAGTACGTTAAGGAGGCCTATAATCGTATTGTTTTTAGTTTGTTTTTTTACGATGTTGGTAGTTCGATTTGAATTTGAAAGTTTGAAATGTCAGTTTCAGCCACCTGTCAATGCTGCCATAAGTGTTTATAAACACTCCCTAGTAATCGATTTGACGTAAAATTTTCTACATAAATTTATTTAAAATACTCTTAAACTTCCTCAATAGAAAAAATAGTATAAAGAACACGTTTCATAAGACCACTTGTGGCACTCGTCCGTTGAAAAACTCGACGCTTCGCGTCTCGTTTTTCAAACTTGGACTCGTGCGTTAAGAAAAGGCCTTATGAAACTAGTTCTTTAATATACTATTAGCACAGAATAAATACCTACGGACACAGAAGCGCCACTCTCGGTTTTAAGCGAATCTGAAAATGAGTGCGCAGCGCATGCTTAGCGGTAGCCATGTTGGCAGCGAGTAGATTTGTGTTTATATCCATTAGTTTCAATGCGAGTTGACCAGTTTGTCAACCGTATTTTCTGATAACAATTAAATTACTAAGACTAATTTTAATATTAGTGCATTAAAAGGTGGTCGGTGGTGTGCCGCACCTAATTGCCTCAACAATTCCAATGTAAATAAAGAACTAACCTTCTTTTGTTTTCCACAAGACGCACAACGGTACATTATCTGAATTGAAAACACAAAACTCTTAAGGGTAAAACACCCATTGATTGGCGCCTTAAGAGGTTTTTCACCTTCGAAGGTTCAGTACATCATCAGTATTAGTGGTAGAAAACTGATATTTTTTAAGTTTGGTCCTCGACGTTTTGCTACATAAATCTGTAAAGTTTTTATTCAACAAGTTTCTGAAATAAGCGAAAAAAAAATAAAAGTAAAGGACTGCATTTGTGCCAGCTATTGGCAGTATAGCTAATGATTGGCATAAGAATTGAACCACTGATTGGTAGGGTAGCCAATCATTGGCATTGGATATTGAACCGTTGATTGGCATCTGGTACATCTTCGACATTTTATTTCAAGATATGTACCATAAATATTTTGCACACAAAAATACCACAGCTCTCTATATACGGTCGCCTTACTTTATACTTCAACTCGTTTTGCAGTGGTAATACGCTGAATAGTCATCTTCGGCTCTAAATATATTGCGTACATGGTGTAGAGGCATTTTGGGCGCAGTTTTTCGTACAATGGTCGAGGCTGCCTTTGAAGCTTTTTTCGAAGCAATTTTCGAAGTAGTGTTCTTATTTGTTTCAGTCTTTTTCTTATCGATACTATTCTCCAATCTCTTATCTTTGCGTTGCTTCTTTATTTCGATTTCCAATTTTTTAAGTCTTTGTTTCTCTTCAAAAATATTTTATTGTTTAAAATATATTAATAGAAACATTAGAAATAAGCACGCAAAAAATGTAAAAATGATTAATATTAAACATTTATAAGATTTTATTTTTTTAATGTACACTCTTAAAGATATATATATATATATTTTTACTTTGTGCCAAATCAAAGCATAAAAATTATAAAAACTATCAAGCCTTTAATGCAAGTTTTTAAATTACCCGCCTTAAGTTACTTGCTTTCAATATGGCCGCCTCACAAAATCTAGCTACTGAAACATCAAAGGTGCCGCCGAGAGTGGCGCTTCTGTGTCCGTAGGTATTTATTCTGTGCTATTAGTGTTCAGGCGTTGGTTGACTGGTTGGTAAATAAATCTACACTGTGCATGTAATAAAAGATTTATTAAATAACAAACATAACTACGGTAACACATATAATAATAATGAAATATGAACAACTTGAATGCGATGGACCTCTCCGCAGTTGTGTCGGTGTAACAGTGGTAGTCCTCGTATTTAAGGGATTGAAACCGAATTGAATATTGAAATCTTAATTGTTTTGGATTACCTGATAAAAATAATCCCCTCCAATTAAAATAATTTTTGAAAATTAAGTGATTGGAAATCCCTCAAAACGTTGGAAAGAATGCATCAAATCGTGCATTTCTACAGAGTTTACTCAAGAAAGCTACCAAACAACGAAATTTGTAATAGATTTTGGCTATGTTGGAGCATCAAAATTCAATCAATTTATTGTGCACCATGTAACATTCTGAATAAAAACACACTTCCGTTTTCATATTTAATCGATAAACTGGGCTATACCATTCAAAATTTCGGAAAAAGTTTTATTAACGTATACCATCTCATGAAAATTCTCTTACATATAAAGAGAATTACGTTTTATAGAAAAATTCACATAAAAGAGCTTTAGCTGATAGAGGCATAGAAAATTTACTTCTAAATGAAATTAATGAACAAACAAAACATTAGAAAAAGCTGCTAGAGCGCTATCGTGATATAATTTTGTTTCTCTGGAAGAGTGTTAGCGTTTTTTGGATCTGATGTAAGCACTGGAAATCCACATAATGGTAATTTTCTTGGATTAGTTGAACTGTTAAGTAAATGGGATCCAATATTAGCGGAGTATGTTTCAAAAGTTCGAGCAGAACGTTTGCTAATCATTGTATGTCTGTGTACGTTTATCATCTACCCGCATTCGTATCCCAACGTACGGCAAACTTAAACAACATGCAGGACTCCACACTGAATTCAGCAACACCTGCGTCAAAGGACGAATCTGTTTGAAGTTACCGACCGTTTAAGCGTCCCCATTGAGAATTTTCGGATCCACCAATAGGTTTGTTCTAACACCTCAAGAAATCGGTCATTGCAAGGTCACGCGCATGCGCAATAGATAAAATGCGTATTATCTACTACGCAAGCGCGTGACAACGCGATGAACGGTTTCTCGAGGTGTTGGAACAAACCTAATGGTTAATAATATTCTCTAACATCATGCGCGCTCAAATGACAAACGCACACAAACATATGCAATCATTAGTAAACCTTTCTCAATATAAACGTATTCCGCGTATCAGCAGATATTGCTCCCCAAATCTTTACAAATGCTTGTGAAGAAACGTTTTGTCAAGGCAGAAGCGCCTTTTATACACAAGTGTATATTTTATGAGTAGGTATACACATTAAGGCCCATCAGGACAGGGTAGGCAACACATTTTACAAGGGGAAATTATTTGATATTTAATAAACTTGTAGTGTTATTTATAGCTCTCTAAATCAATTTGGAAGATGTCTGGCTACAATAATACGGGTCTCAACTGTATTACTTGCGGTTTGCCAATTTGTTGTGTTTATATACAACTTAGATCATGTAAAAATTAATAAAATGTGAATTTTCAATTGACTGAATATTAATTATAAGAGTGGTACTTTTTAAAAAATGGCGATGTACACGGATGTATAACTACAATTACTACTAACATCAATATTGACAATATATTTTGACATTCATTTAAACCCGGCATCCTTCTAGAACTGTTATCTAAATCTATCAAAATTACAAAACACTGTACCAAAATGATTTATGCGCTCTACTCAAGTATGTAGAAGATATAGGCCTAGATGCGCCCGGCCCATTTGCGCCTACCGCCATTATCGGCTCACTTACGCCTCAGAAAAGTGTCAACAAAAATAATGGTCTCATTTGCGCCCAACGTTGTAGCTCCTTAGTCATTACGACTAATTACGAGACCTACATCCAAGAGTTATTATAAAAACACAAAATTTTATAATTTTCCGCTTGGTTCCCATAGCTTCAATGTGTTTTAAAAACCGTACAAATATCTAAACAAAAAACCTAAAAATGTCAAAAGAAATATAAAAATGTCGAAAAAAACATATTCAGATTTGGATTCACACATCCAACATATTTTCTATAGCAGAAACCGGGTTATATTATTGGAATTTATAAACATCAAAAATAAATTAATAGCGAAAAGAAACACGGCGTGTATTGCGATAGAAGTACAGAGCTGTATTTTGCTTATCGAATGCGATATGAAGTATTCGCTACGCAGCGCACACGCTTGTAAGCGAACGGTTTCGAGAATTGGTCCCCAGCAGACGCTCGATAACGTGAAGTAATTCAGGCCCGAGTGCGTTCACATTATTGAAATGTTTACATTAGGGAGCGTGATTTTATTAATAAGCAAATTATTAAAAGAAACGTTTGATAAAACAATTAGCTATAGAGAATGTATATTGTATACATAACACTGCCTGCCAAGTGCTAGAAAAACTATTTTCCAAACATTCCGTTGATCGGCAAACTAATCCTTTTACAAGAAATGACCATTATCGCTTAAGAATGCAGGTAGCCTGAGTAAAAATGCAAGTTGAGCAAGCGTAAGGATGGTTGCCTATTTAAGTCGGAGTAATCACAAATTCAAGGCGCTTACATTTTTCTTGATCTTTTCTGAAAGCCGAATTTAATTAGCCGCTAGTGCTTCTGCCTTAATTACAGTAAGATCAACAAAGTTTTCGATAAACTCTGGCTGTGGTAAACAAAACGTGTATATTTACTGATACTTATATTATACTAATACGTATCAAAACATAATTTATTAGCCACAGTTATATTTTGGCCTATATAATATAAAATATACACCTACACCGAAATGGTTAACATTACATATGCAGGGATTACAATCATCGTATAATTAAGTCATTCGTACCTGGTAAAAGTCGGCGTTTGAATTGCTTGATAAGCTTTAATAGATTCCATAAAAGTTCTTTCAACATCGTTGTTAAGAGGCTACTAAAGCGACTCAAAATAAGCTAAAATTAGCGTTTTCCGTTCTCACCCAAACTACTTGCGGTTTTATAACTAGCACACAACATGTCCAAGATTGAAATAACGCGAAAAATTATAGGAACTGGTGATAAAAAATGCCAAAAATAGAGTCTAAATACGGTAAACCTATAGCTTATTTTAACACGTTTTCTAGAAAAGCTTAACACCTATTTTACTTCCAGAAATATAACATACTGTGCATTTTTAAATTGAAACCTTCTATACGTGCACTTAATGTAGTGAAATTTGTTCACTTAATTGCAAATTACCATTATTTAAGAAAATAATGTAGGTATACAATCCCAATGTAAAATTTATCTAATTTTCTTACAATCGGAACAACGCGAAGACTCTTACCAATTTATTTTATCATATATTATACGTGTTGTTTTTTATATTGGCTGCAGTTAGCTTACCAGTATTCAGGCACTACGACCCTGGATGGACATGGAAACGAATGCAATGATTAGTCGATGTAAACTATTACATTTAATGTTTGACTGCCACATCGGTTTAATAAATAATGTTCCTTGTGTTGCTTTAAGGGACTACTAAAGTGACTCAAATTAGGCCAAAATTAATCATTTCTATTATCACCGCAGCTACACGTTAATATACGACCTTTGCACTTGCGGTTTTTAATAACCAGGAAACATAATCGAGAGTGAAATAGAATGAAAAAGTTATCTAAAAAATCATAAGAATATGCGATAAAAAATTGCCTAAAGTAGTCCAAAAAAAAACGATAAAATCAATCTACGTTTAGGACATATGTGAAATTAATTTGGTGAATTTTTTCACCTTATTACAAATTAGTAGGGTATACATCGTAACTTCGGCGCTTTTTAAAATAGATGGCGCATCAGTAGATTGCATTTTGAACATGAAGTGTATAGGCAACTAACATTACATAAAGCAATAAATCATTATTGGTGAATATTTAGGGATTTAAGGATTACACATTTAAAAGTGTTTTTAACTGCAGGTAGGTATTTACTTGAGACAATATTTGCATTTGTTTTGGTTTTATAGATCAACCCACTGTAGTCCCAATAAGTATATGTTTTTATATGTACAACAAATTATTATCAAAACTGGCACCTACACTTAACTAAATAACATGGAAAAGTTAGTAATTAACTAATATTTTAGAAAGCAGCAAGCTAAGTCATACATGCTCGTTAAGTAATAATTCTGTAGGGGTATAAGATGAAAAGACAATCTTGTTCAATAATACTAATCCCCAGACAAATAGAATATTTTGAAGGCATTTGTCTGCTTGAAAATTTATATGTAATTAACTAAATACTCTTTAATGACTCATAAGTTTCTCAAAGTTTATGATATTATAATGTTAAGAGAAAATCTTTGTCATTTCGTTTCTACCGTTGCCCCTGATCTGTTCGGTTTAGAATACAATTTATAATTTTTAAACTTGCTTTTTGCGTGTGTGGTTGTGTTTGAAATAAGCAGTTTTAAGTTTTAATTACAAAAACAATATGCCGCGCAGTAGTGGTGTTGCCAAAAAGCGTACTAAAGCAGCGAAAGCCAGAAACAACTATGTTAAAAGATGTAAAATCCTGCAGTCAATTGAAAATGCGGAGGGTTTTGTCCCAGTAGATGCTCATTTACAATTCTATGACAAGTAAGTACATTATTATTTATTATTACTAGGTATACTATTAGGATTATTACACAAAACTAACTTACGAATGGATTTAATTACCTAATGGTAATATACTAACTAAAGCAGTGGTGTCAAATAATCGGCCCATTGACCGCGAGACTTTAAAATGCGACCCTCGCCCCGAAGCTTGAAGTTGATTTTATTAAAATAATAAAAATAGAGTATACATTTTTATAACATTAAATTATAGTAGTATCTTGTAAGGAACACCGTTTTATGGTCACTGATACATTCGTCGCTTCCGATAAAGATCCAACCACGTGAAAATGTTATTGTTAAAGCATTAAATTAAAACTTCATTGCCGAAATCTGGTTTTCACATTTATGGGGCACTGCGTTTAGCAAAAATTATCATGAATTATATTACGCAAAAAGTAACATCCAAATAAGTGCATACAGTAGTAATTTTTTCCACGAATGGGAAGTTTGACGCGCGAGCCGTAGGTATAAACGCGGCAATCCATGAGTGAAAAATAAAGACACTTTATGCATGAGTTTCATATAATATTTTTTCTACGACTGGCAGCAATTAGAAAAAGAATAAATATAAATAAATAAATTTCAGAGTTAATTTACAAACTTTTCCACGCCTTTTTTATTTTTTTCCCTATTACCATAAACAAGCGTTTTGCGCACAGAAAATAGTAACAACTTTTTTAACAGTAGTAGAAAAACGTTTTTTTTTTGTCTACAGACCGCAGACTCTCTAATATATTATACTGAATATGGTGGTCCGTGTTCATATATGAGTTTGACTCCACCGGACTAAAGGGTTCATAACTAAATATTAATATAATAATTTTTTTATAGTTTACCAGAGGTAGACCTTCCGGAATTATGTATAGAAGTAGAAAAATTGTGGACCACCAATTTTACCATCTTTACGTGGAAACCGTGTTGTAGATATTAATTACTTGATCGAACAAGTGCGCAAGATTGGTGTTCACGATTGCTCTTGCACACAAGGAAAAATGTTATTCCATACAGAATGTAGAGTTGGTTTAATATCCCATCTGACGTACCAATGTGAACAAAAAATGGTTGTGAAAACACAAAATTGTAATAATGATTTAAATAATTCGTTTGTTTGGGGTATTTCGTCAGTCGGAGGTGGCTATTCGCAGGCAGAAGAATTGTTTTCGCTAATAGACGTCCCTATAATGTCCAAGAAAACATATAAACTAAAGGAAGAAAATTTATGTTCCAAATGGGAAGAATTACTATCGCAACAAATGCATCAATCCGCCATGGAAGAAAAAGCACTCGCTATAGCGGCTGGACAGATAGAGCAGGGAATACCTTTGTATTACTGTAATAGTTGATGGTGGATGGGCTAAAAGGTCATATGGGCATAGTTACTCATCATTGTCCGGGGTCGCATGTGTAATTGGGCAACAAACAAAAAACTTTTATACATTGGTGTAAAAAATAAATTTTGTTATGTGTGTGCAACAAACAAAGGTGAACACCAGTGTTACAAAAACTTTACAGGGCCGTCAACAGGAATGGAGCAAAGCATCATTGTCGAAGCTTTTAATAGAAGCGAGTGTGATTATGGTTTGCGGTATAAATATGTTGTAGGCGATGGTGATTTAGTGTATATACACGAATACTGGAAAATGTATCTTATGGGCGTTATGTTATTAAGTTGGAATGTGCAAATCACACCACACGAGCGTTTACCGCGAATCTGTATAAATTAGTTAAAAATACAGAATACGACCCTGTCGCTAGGAACATCATAAAATCGAAAATTTCAGGATATAGCGCACTTGTGCGAACAACCATTGTGCGAACGCCAATACTTAGTAACCTTGTAGCAGATTTAAGAAATTCTGTAAGGCATATTTTTGGGGACCAACGCATGCCGGAAAGAAGTTTGCAGCAAACAAACTAATACAACAAATAATCAGGTGCCGTTGTTGGAATCTTCAAATATATTTAAAGTAATTGTGAAAGTTTGCGACAATGTCATTCGGAAAGCAGATCGCCTTAGTCGAAACGTTACAACGAACCATGCAGAGAGGTATACATATACATGTCAATTCTTGCTAAGTTCACTGGGGGCAAAAGAACAAATTTAGTGCAGCGAGGGGTATACCGAAATCGTTGTATTGGGGCAGGTTTGCATTTCAATTCCGGCGTGGAGTTTCATAAAATGTCTACAAAATCAAAAAAGCATGTTTTGAATAGATTTTATGTTAGACGACAAAAGAGAAAAACGCCCAGAAAAAGAATAACAAAGAAAACTAAAGTACAACAAGACGACATGGATTATGGCACAAATCCTGCACAACCCGATCTTAGTCCTATGGAGATGGAGATAGCAAAAACCAATATATTGGCTGATTTATGTAAAATAAATTTTGAAGAAATCGAAAGAAACACGGTGGGACAGAAAGAAAACATAAATTGGCATCAAGCCCGAAGAAATAGACTAACTGCATCATCATTCGGAAAAATTTTTTTACGCAGGGCTACTACCCCTTGTCATAATCTTTTAAAAACATTGTTTTACCGCAACACCGATTTGAAAACAAAGGCTATACTATATGGCATTGAAAACGAAAAAGTGGCTATACAAAAGTTTACACAATTGTTGGAGATAAATGTAGCTGACTGCGGTTTGTTTATATGTAAAGACCATTGCTTTTTAGGTGCTAGCCCTGATGGAATAACATCAAACAACGAGCTTGTAGAAGTCAAGTGCCTTTATTCAATAAAACATTTAAAAATAAAACAGGCTGCCAAAGACAACAGAACGTTATGTGTGACAATAAATGACAGCAATGAATTAATGTTAAAACAGAGACATCATTATTATTTTCAAATTCAAGGTCAATTAAATATTTGTCAGAAGAATTACTGCTATCTAATTTTATATACTGATGTAGATCTTCAGTACCTGAAAATAAAGAGAGATCAAAACTTCTGGGAAAATATAATGATTCCAAAGTTATTACAATTTTGGGAAGGATGTGCCTTACCAGAATTAGCGGATCCACGGATTCCTAGAGGATTAAACTGCAGAGATAATTCAAAATAGGCTTAAATTGTTTTTATTAGTTGTAATATTTATAGATATGTATGTATTATATAAAACAGTTCATGATTTATGCGTAGTAATATTTGTATACATAAACCATTTATAATGTTAAATGTATTTTATTTGTTCATTAAACAATTATATTCGTTAATCAGTCTCTCCTATTTCTTATTATTATTTTTTATTATTACCTAATTTTACATTTTCAGATATGTATATACAATTTTACGTGAAGCTCCAAAATGGGTAGAACTTAAATAAGACCCTACACAGGATTAGTGTAGTTCAAAACGGATAAGCATCTTTCTATTTACCTGGCCGATCTGACGTCATCCCTGCCTGTCAAAACATTTTAGTAGCAGTTACATTATTTTTGAAAATGCGAAATTTCTTAATTGATTATTGCCGATTCTACATAATCAAATAGAGCGGGCGCGGCATCAAATGGTGCGAAAATTTGCAGTGTAGGCAATGAGAAAATATGAAATCATTTGTACAGTCCAATTTTAAATTACAGTGTATATACTGAAAATATTACCCAGACTGACTCTTGGCTGCTCGTTTTTATTTATTAAAAAATTAGGAGTTTATAATAAAAATATCAAATTATGTCATCTCCTAGGCATACATATGACAAAGTAGTATACCAAATTTCAAATTAAAATATTGATAAGGTTCAGAGAAAATCCCCGAGTTGCTGTATTTTCTCTGTTTGCCATAAAAAATTTTTTTTCTTAATTTTAATCAAAAGTAAATAATAACATTACAAATCCCCAATTTGAACAACCAACAAATTATTGATTTATAGCATTTTTTGCTGTACCTATTTTTAGGGTATACCCTAGCCTTAAGGCTTGTGTTTAGTCAGTAAAATTTCCTCGATGGAATTTTTGAATACGCCTACGAAATAGGCAACCAGGGTAGCGGCAGCAAATGGTCATGTGAAAGTACACTGAGCTATTAATTATGTAAAAATTTTGTTTATGTGATGTTTATAGCATAAACCCCATCTTTTATATTAACGGCTATAAAATATGCACTTCTTCAAATATCAATTTTTTCAATTTTCAAAAGGTCATTGTATACATCCAACATGCGAACCAGTTTTCTACTGTTACTATAGTCTTGTAATTTGTAATTTAAAATCACCTATATTGTAACTTTACCTTGCTGCTAAAATCAAGCCTTAAGAACGTAGTGCACACAATCCTAATCTCAAAATTTATCTGATTTTCTCACAATCAGCACAAATCCAAGATTCTGTTATCAATTTACTTTGTCGTATATTATCCGTATTGTTTTTCACATTAGCTACAGTTTTCCAGAGTTCAGGTAGAGAGTCCTAAGCCTCGTAGCGGACAGGGAAACAAATATGTACTTACAATGGTTTTTCGATATAAAAGTAGTGCACATTAAGCTAAGGTGACCAATTGTCCTTTAGGGAGGACAATTCTTCTTTTGTAAGTTCTGTCCTCCCTCGAAAAGTGTCCCCCTACATGCCCTCCTTTTCAATATTTGAAGATTAATCTGTAACTCTTGGTATTCGATCGATGCTGACCCGGGCTGCTTTAGAGCGTGTTCTACAATTACATATTTGAGCCGCTCCGTTAATAATTTTTAAGTTTAGACAAATGTCCTAAAATCCTGGAATCGTTTTTCAATAATGAAATATCTGAGATATTAATGTGTTTTGTACATAATCAAGCTTCTATTTTTCACAAAACGATTCAAAAGATTGAAGGTGACCACATTTCAGCTACAGAAGTTAGACTTATTTTGAGTAACTTTATCCTTCAATATAAATCTCGATTTGAAGAAAATTTCTTCCTTTCATTAAAAAAAGAA